>OU898280.1:121348254-121391134 GCA_918026665.1 Diabrotica balteata
CAACTGTTTTTTTTATAAAGTTGGTAATAATATATACTAAAATAAATATGCTAAAGTCGCTTGCTTGCTATGCTTTTTTTACCAATAAACAATATATATATATATATATATATATATATATATATATATATATACATAATTTCATCATGTCCATCTGAATTAGAACAAAACTTAATCCGGTCTAGAACCACCAACATTCTCACTAATCACATTTTGAATACTTCTAAATCATCTAATACTTTTTTTAACAACTTATATACCAAAACTAAAAAAATTCTTAAATATAATCCTGAGCTTTTAGTGACAAAAGCAGACAAAGGTAATGTTACAGTCATCTTAGAAAGAACTCACTACTTACAACTGTGTTCTTCTCTCATTGAGAATGATAAATCTTACATTTCACTTACATCCAATCCCACTTCTTCTCTACAAAGGAAATGCAATACATTATTCGCATCCTTAGCCTCTTCTAATAAGATTGACCGTAACACAAAGAAAAAACTAACAACATACAATGGGAATATTGCACAGTTTTATGCTTTACCAAAAATCCATAAACCAACACTATCGGTTCGTCCCATAGTAGCTTCTATTGGAACTCCAACTGAAAATATCTCAGCTTTTGTTACAGACATACTTACTAATGCATATAATTATGAAATACAATATTACATCAAAGATTCTTTTGAGATGGTAAATAAATATAATGGTTACATATTACCATCTAATTATGTCCTCGTTAGCCTTGACGTTGTATCCTTATTCAGCAACGTTCATTTAGGAATATGTTTGACATCAATAGAGATCAACTGGGACCGTATTAGAGGTTGTTGTTCCATGTCTTATGACAGATTCATCAGTATTGTCGAATTTCTCTTTAATAACACTTATTTCCCTTTAATGGTAAATTCTATCAACAAACTTTCGGTACCCCTATGGGAGCAAAGATTTCTCCTATCATTGCAACTTACGTTATGGATTATGTCTTAGACTCAGTCATTCCTTTACTATCCTTTCAAATTCCATTTATAAAAAAATATCTTTATGATATAATTTTGGCTATACCCAATGACAAGGTAGATGAACTATTAGACACCTTTAATAGTTATATCCAGTTCACTATAGAGAGGGAAGATGGTAATTGTTCCGTCCCCTTTCTCGACATAAGGATGATTAGGAAAATCAACAACATTAAAATAGATTGGTATCAAAAACCGACACATTCTGGTAGATACCTTAACTACCACTCTTACCATAATAACTCTACCAAAGTCAACTTAATCAAACAGATGAAAAATAGAGTAATTAAACTATCAGATCCATCATTTCATACAAAAAACCTACAAATCCTTCTGAAACTTTTTATTTCAAATTCTTATCCAACACCATTAGTAAATAAGATTTTGTTTAACACTATCCATAACGAAGATACTTCACCTTCCATCGTGACTAACAATGCTGATCCTGATGTCTTAAGTAGAAACCCAGTCTCGGATACTCCTATCAATAAATATTTTTCATTACCCTATTTCAGAGATATCACTCCGGGGTTAACAAGGATTCTAAAAAGTTTTGAAAATAGCTTTTCTAATAATAATAATAACATTAAACTTAATGTGGCTTGTAGATCAGCCCTAACAATTAATAATCTTTATTCGAAGATAAAATATAACACTCTTATAGATAGGCTTAGTAATATTGTCTACAACATTCCATGTCTCTCTTGCAACAATTCCTACATCGGCCAAACATCTCAATTATTGAAATCACGTATTACACTACACAAAAGTGATTCTCGACTTCACCCTGACCGCTGTGCATTAGCCACACTGGTCATCAAATGGACTATACGAACACTACAATTCTCCATCGTGAGAGCAATAAATCTAAAAGAGAGTTCATTGAAATGTCTTATATTTTCCTTAACGATTTTTCCATCAATGTTAAGAGTGACATTAAGAATCTAAGCGATATATACCACTTCTTACTTAAATCAGATACCAATAACAATACAACATCACAGATAACCAACTTGACTGATATATCTATTAACAACTAACCTACTTTAATAATAATTTTTATTAACAAGATAACATTCCCTTGCTTTTCTTAGATACATCTCAATAAGATATTATTACAATAATACATGAACAATTTACTAATTAAAAATAAAAGAATTTCAATTAAAAATTCTAAACTAATATCTCCCCAGACTGAGATCTAACTTCATCGGTTTTACCAATGAACCTTAACGACATTCATATCAAAAGCACTACTTGTAATTGTTTCGGCGCTTGCGTTCTATGAAAACAGAAGCTCACATTCAAACTTTACAACAATTAAAAATTTAGTTATTGCCGACAATTCAAAGAATTACTTCTTTTAAGTGTAGTTACATTGGGTTTTTCGATTGTCCTTGGGTAAACCTTTGCGTTTTAAGTTCAAAGCTACCATACATTTCCAACGTTCACAAATAAACTTTTTTGCACATAGTAACAAAAAAACACCACTATGTTGTTACTAGCTAAAGTTTTTTAACATCATAACTAGACATTTCTAAAATTTCACGGTAAGGTAAATATTTTTTATTAGATAATATATGGTAGCTAATTATAATTTATTCTCTTTCAGCCCTGAAGAAGCCAAATTCTCTTTGGCGAAAACGTTAGGTGAAATAATTGATACACATTAGAGTTTTTTTGCAGATTTCCCCAATATTTAAGAGTTTACTATATATATATATATATATATATATATATATATATATATAATATATATATATATATATATATATATATATAAAGTAGAATAGGAGACGGTTTGGCCACCCCCCTCCACTCCCACTCTGACGTAAACACGTTCAAGGCCAGTGTGACTTCACGCGTCGCCAAATCTGCTTAAAAGCCTGATCAAACCTGATAAAACCTGTTTGCTAAAATTATTGGAACAAAGTACGAAGCTCTCAAAAGAATGCGATAATTAGTATTGAGCAGGTATTGAACAGGTATTGAACAGTTATTAAACAGATATTGAACAGGTATTGAACAGATATTGATCAGGTATTGAACAGGTATTGAACAGGTATTGATCAGGTATTGAACAGGTTTGATCAGGTTTGATTAGGTTTCAAGCAGGTTTGGCGACGCGTGGCGTCACAGTGGGCTTGAGCGTGTTGACGTCAGAGTGGGAGTGGAATATATATATATATATATATATATATATATATATATATATATATACCATGTAAGATCGTTATTTGACTTATTTGACTTTAGCTTTCCGTCCGTAACAAGTCCGCCACTTCAATAATTCTTTACTCACTTTAACACGTTCGCGACGACGTGTACCACTGGTGGTACACGCCTAACATTTTATTTAGCCGCTTGTGGCCACCGGTGGTACACGTTACCTTTCTATTTCTTAACTCTCTAAAACCTTACGGTTAATTTATATGTTGTTTATATTGCGTACGCTTAAAGTATAGTTATAAATATATGGATTTTCCGTCGTTTTGGCATGTCATAATTTATATGGTCACTAATAAAGGCCAAAAAATGGCAATAGAAATGGTTTATTAAAAATAAAATATCGTAGTATAATACAGATATTGTACAAAGCTTAAAAGATAATTTAAACATTATACAAAACTAGGTGAGTTTGTGAATTTCATTAAAGCAAGGAAGGCACATTTAGTTTGAACTTTAGTTTGTAAATAGTCTTTCAAATTTTTTTTTTGCGAATACATATACATATACATATTGCCTGTTTTGGGATTATTACCACAATTGAACAAATGAACCCACGTATTTACTATGCATGTGCCAAGACAAATTTCGAGAAACACTTTCTTGTACCACTTAATGTTTTCTTAACGGGGGATAATATAAACACATTTCATCGGACAAGTCCTCAACTTTCTTTGCCCTATTATACACAATAACCTCAGGTAGTTTTAGAATGTCTTCATCTTTTCTATTTTTTTCCTGTCGGTTGGAGGTTTACTGTATGGCTGCAAACTGTACTAATCATTAATACAGGACGTTTGTCCATCCATTTGGCAACTCTTATGCCCTCATCATTTTGTTTTCCATATATTTGATCTTTCTTAATTTTTTTTTAAATACAGTTTTGAGATTTTTTTTGTTAGATCTAAGAGTTCTGCAAACATATGTTTTGCACTGAAGAAATTTTTTACATAAATTTACACTAGTATAATAATCATTAAAATATAGTCTTTACTTTATACAAAAGTCCATCAAGTAATCTCATGCAAATATTGTTGGAATGTCCAAAATTATTGTCAGGTATATTTAAACCACTTTTACCTGCGTATATGTTTAGGTTACATGTAAAATCTTTAACAGCAACCTAAATAGGGAACAAACCGTTACAAATGCAATAAAATACTACAACATTAACGACTTCACATTGTGTCCACCGGTGGTACACGACTTTTTTTTTGAAGAATGTTCACTACAGTTGGCGTGTATTACGGGTGGTACATACAAAAAACTAGCTTTTAAATAGAAAACATATGGTTTTAAATATATGAAAATTATATTGATAATAGTCGTCGAGTCGTCGTCCAAACTTGATCGAGGGCGGTTGTAGATAAAACAATTACTGTTATCAATTTTACCATTTAAAGCTAATTATACCTTAATGGACTTGAAATATTAAAAATAAATCTGGTGTAGTGATACAAAACAGATTTTATATATTTAAATCAACCTAATTAATTATTCCAAAACAAATTAAATAATAAAAATAAAGTAACTATATTAATATTAGTGCTGGCGATTGTGTCAAAAATGTGTTGCGAAGCTAATCTTTTGGAATCCACAAATCAAAGGTAACATCTTATACTAATATTAATAGTTAAACCACAATGTCGAACGGATATAATCAATATCCATTTCCATACTCTCAATGTTCAACATCTAGCCAGATGAACCTCAGCGACCAAAACTTAACAGTTCAACAACTAGGATATTTTCCACAACAAATGCAAACGGGACCACATCCCGCATCACAAATCCAGCAAAATTTCGCTCCAAGCCAGCTAAACCAGCCAATGCAGTTATATCAACCTCAATACCAGTATTCAGTCCAAAGTACATTACCACAATATCAACCCCCAAGCACATCGAAAGCAAATGATGAAGAATGGCAAATAGTACCAAATAAAAAACGTGGGAGAACCAGTCCGGAACAAAACCCCAAACTTAAACAAACCAAGATAGATAACTACTGGCTCAACACACCAACAGCAAATAAATTTAATGTATTAATCAATGAAGAGACACACGAAGCAGATACTGAAGAGGAAAAACAAAAACAGGAAGAGAAGCCCCCACCAATATTTATTGCCGGTGTCAAATACATCCAACCATTAAACGAACTATTAAACACTATAGCCAAAGACAAACATTTAATCAGAGTGTTGAATGAAGAACAAGTCAAGGTACAGGCCCAAACAATTGAAATATACGACAGTATAATAAAAGCACTTGATGAGAAAAAAACCGAATATCATACATATCGTAAGAAGCAAGATAAACCCTTTAGAGTAGTGATTCGTCATCTTCATCCCACAGTGGATATAAACGAAATCAAAAAAGAACTAGAGAGCCAAGGACATATCGTTCTACAAATAACGAATATACTTCAAAGAACTACAAAAAAACCCCTACCGCTATTTTTTGTGGACTTGAAAATGCAAGAAAATAATAAAGAAATTTATCAGATAGAATATTTACTCAACGCAAAAATTGATGTCGAAGCCCCAAGACTAAAAAGAGAATTAGTACAATGTACCAGATGTCAAAGATATGGTCACACAAAAAATTTCTGCTATCATCAATACAGATGTGTAAAATGTGCTCTAAATCACAAAACAGCCGACTGCCCTAAGAAAATTCGATCTGATCTTGTAAAGTGTGTACTTTTCGGTAAAAACTATCCAGCGAATTATAGAGGATGCAGTGTACATAAACAACTGCAAGAAGCAAGATTTCCAACCTTAAGAGAGAAAGAATCACAGAATCAACTACAAAACCAACAGCTACCAGTGGCTACAACAAATATAAGTACAACACAAAGACCTACATATGCTCAAATGATAAATACCAACCAACAAGATACTACAATGGTCACTCAGGCAAATGACATACAGGAGTTAAAGAATATGATGAAAGGGCTTATGGAACAAATGAGCACCATGCTAAACTTACTAACAACACTTGTCTCAAAAATGAACTAATGGCTAATACACTAAAATTTACCATATGGAATGCTAATGGCTTGACACAACACAAACACGAGTTGTATGCATTTATAGTTAATCATCAATTAGACATAATACTGATTTCAGAAACACACTTCACGAAAAAAAGTTTCATAAAATTTCACAACTACAAAGTATATCACACAACACATCCAGATGGAACTGCACATGGTGGGACAGCAATCATTATAAGAAACAACATCAAACATTACCAGACAACTCACTATCAAAAAGCACATATTCAGGCCACAAATGTAGTTGTAGAAGACTGGACAGGACCTATAACTTTTTCAGCTGTATATTGTCCACCAAAACATTCAATTAAACAACCAGAATTTAAAACCTTTTTTGATACACTTGGACCTAGGTTTATTTGTGGCGGAGACTACAATTCAAAGCATTTAATGTGGGGCTCTAGACTTATTAATACCAAAGGCCGGGAACTACAAAAAGAAATAATCTAAACATAGTAGCCACAAGGGAACCAACATACTGGCCTACAGACCCTGCAAAAATTCCAGATCTTCTCGACTTTGCTATAGTGAGAGGAATAAATGAAAAATACTTTAAACCAAAGTCCTGTTACGATTTATCCTCTGACCATTCACCTGTTATCATAACTGTAAGCAAAAACATAACAAAAATAGAAAGGAGCTGTATACTACACAACAAAACAAATTGGAGTTATTTTCGATATCAAGTAGACAATCAAATCAATTTAGACATCCCACTAAAGACAGATAAACAAATCGAACACGCAGTAGAACATTTTAACACAGTTTTACAGGAAGCAGCATGGAACTCCACACCATTACCTACACATCGACATATGAACAAAAACTGTTCCAATACAATACATGGAAAAATAATTGAGAAAAGAAGACTCAGAAAACAATGGCAATTAACAAGATCACCTCAAAGTAAAACAAACCTTAATAAAGCACAAAAAGACCTAAAAAAATTGATAATGGCAGAAAAAAATGCAAGTTTTCAAGAATACCTACAAAAACTAGATGCAACTCAAGCTACTGACTACTCGTTATGGAAGGCTACAAGGACTCTACGAAGGCAGAACTATACAGTCCCACCAGTAAGAACACAAACAGGACAATGGGCGAGAAGTCCACTAGAAAAAGCCGAAACATTTGCGACACACCTTAAAAAAGTCTTTACACCAAATGAGGGAAATTACTCACTACAAACTGAAGAAGAAATTATTTCGATACTCACAAAACCTTATCAACTAGAACTTCCCGAAAAAAGATTCACAAAAAATGAGGTAAAAAATATTATACAACACAACATCGATCCAAAAAAGGCTACAGGATACGACCTGATTACGGGAAAAACTCTTCAGCAACTCCCAGAGAAAGGCTTCCAATTTCTGACACAGTTATTCAACTCTATAATGAGATTAGGCCACTTCCCATCACAATGGAAACTAGCACAAATAACAATGATACTAAAACCAGGAAAAGAACCAGAAAGTGTACAGTCCTACCGTCCTATTAGTCTTCTTCCAGTGGTATCCAAAGTTTTTGAAAAGCTGACACTTACTAAGCTAATGCCTATACTAGAAAACAAAAAACTAATACCACCACACCAATTTGGGTTTATAAAACAGCATTCAACGATACAACAGGTACACAGAATTGTAGAGAGAATCAACGAGGACTTTGAAAATAATAGGTACTGCTCGGCGGTATTTCTGGACGTAAGTCAGGCATTTGATAAAGTCTGGCATAAAGGCTTATTATGTAAACTAAAACAAAATTTACCTACAAATTACTATATACTCTTAAAGTCCTATATCACCAACAGAAACTTCCAGGTAAAGTATGAGAATGAATACACAAACATACAACAAATTCTCGCTGGGGTGCCCCAAGGAAGTGTACTAGGACCTATATTATACCTTATATTTACTGCTGACCTACCGACAGAAACACACATAACTACAGCTACATTTGCGGATGATACGGCAATAATATCGTCGAACAAAAATCCCAAAATAGCCTCAGAAATCTTACAAAATAATCTAAATCAAATCCAACAATGGATGACAAAATGGAGAGTCAAAATTAATGAAAACAAATCGCTACACCTAACATTTACCACGCGTAGGGAAACATGTCCGGCTGTTTACTTAAACGGTACAGGAATTCCACAAGGGGATGAAGTCAAATATCTAGGTATGTACTTGGACAGAAGATTAAACTGGAGGAAGCATATATTTACTAAGCGAAAACAACTGGGTCATAAGTTAAGAACCATATATTGGCTGTTGGGCAAAAAATCAAAACTATCAACCGAAAATAAAATATTAATCTACAAATCCATCCTAAAACCAGTGTGGACTTATGGGATAGAATTATGGGGAACCGCCGCACATTCCAACATTGAAATAATACAAAGATTCCAGTCCAAAACATTGAGATCAATACTAGGAGTTCCATGGTTCATAACCAATGAAGCCATTCATCGGGATGCCGGACTATCATATGTCAAAGATGACATCAAAAAGTGCGCGAAAAAACATAAAGAGAAACTTAAAGTGCACCCAAACGTGTTAGCAAAAAGTTTAGTGAATAAACCGCGTACTGTTCGTAGGCTAAAACGAAAAGTTCCGTTAGAGTTAAGTGAACAATAGGTTCTAAATTAATGTGTACAAGTCTATGTCAGAAATAGTCAGTGTTGTAGGCTAAGTTTTTAAAAAAAGGGGTGCATCACTGGATGCCTCCCTACATGTCATTCCAAATTATTGTCAGTCCTATTACTTATTGTCTATTATCTACCTAAATATTTAGGTTTAGATTGTACAGATAGATTGTAATAAATGTGGGGTTAATAAAAAAAAAAAAAAAAAAAATATTGATAATAGTCGAAATAGGGATTGTTAGTTAATATATATATATATATATATATATATATATATATATATATATATGTGTATGTATATATATATATTATATATTTATATATATATATATATATATATATATATAAATTACGGCTAAGGGGTAAAATCTCGAAATTCTACGTCATCGCGAACGTGTTTAATAAAATATTTAAATCCATATCCTCTTAAAAATTTTCATAATTTTTAAATTCCAAGTTGGTATTAAACAGAGACACCAAGCATCCATGTTGGCAACCATAGTTTAGCTAAGTCAAAACGAGCGGCCACTGTGCACTTCTGCTTTGACGTTGGTTAAAAACACTTTGGTTAAAAGTAGGGGTCAGAGATGGCTTAGAAGGTTTTTTTGGAATATTGAAGTTTTTTTTAAGTAGAAGTAGCAGAAATCTTGGTTTCGTTTTTTAATGTCCTGTTTGGTTTATTGCCACTCTCATCTGGTAAGTGTATCCAATTATCAATAAAAAAAATATAAAAACCATCCGCCATGTTAATTTCTCTAAATATTGTTAATTTTCCTTTGATTTTTCTCACATACCTTATTTTATTAAGAGTTTTATTTCATTTTAGTAAGAGATAGTTCATCATTTTATTTCAGTAAGAGATAGTTTAAAATTATCTATTGTTTATTAGGAGTATCTATAAAAATATTCTGTTTTATTCCGTTCTTTTATAATTTAAAATATACCCATAGCATGCTTTTCGTTAAAATTATCTATCTAATCAATCCATATTACTTAAAATATTGTCAAACCGTACAAAGGTCACATCATTTACAAAAACCATTAAGTTTTTTGCTATCATACTTCATAAGTTACCTTTATAAAATCTTTCAAGAGTCATAAACCTTGTGTTTTTCCCTATTTTTATCCCAAGAGTAAGAAAGAACTCTAACACAAATATTTTTTAGCCTACTTTGGGAGTCAAGTAGAAGTCAAGGGTAAGAAATCGTTTATTTTGTTTTTTTTTTTGATAAGTTTTAAAGAAAAAGTTTAAGTTAGTACCTAGTCGGACTTAGGAACACCTGGTTCCAGGGTTGATTTTTTCTGTCGTAACGTTTCTCCCAGAGGTCCAGATATGACCATATTATTCTAGAACAACTTTAAGAAACCCGCCAGAAATATCTCCCTCATTCAGAGTTTAGAATACAGTAAACCTGTATTAAGTTTATTCATTAGTTTAAATTTTTTTATGTTATTTTTTTTTTTAACTTTAAATCATACTATTTTTACATAGTATTAAAAAACGCCTTTTTTTAAATAATACCAAATTATATTTGGGGACTAAGTAGGTTGAGGTTTTAAATCCTCCCTATTAACTCAGTTGTAGGGTTTTATGTGTACACATTTAATCAGAGAGTTGTTTATTGATATTCTATTATTATTACATATATTTAAACCTTTGGACATCTATTCCGTCAACATAGTGTCATTATTACTTGTTAAGACATTTAATTGATAACCGAAGTACAGAGTTACATCTCTAGTAGGCAAGTAAATTACCTTTTTAGGTAAAGTCATTTAATTTTTTTTATATTTACTATTTATAAATCCAGATCATCCAGGATCAATTTTGTAAAACCAGGGAATTTTTAAGTATATATATATATATATATATATATATATATATATATATATATATATATATATATATATATATATATATATAATATATATATATATATATATTGTTTATGATATGTAAAATCGAGAAAAATATTGGTTTGTTTAAAATATTTCAAAGTTCAAAAACATTACAATAATTTAGATAAGTAGGATAATAACCAACAAACATTTCAAAGAAGGAAAGTCTTTAAATTCTTGGATTACCTGTATTAAACAAAATGTAAGCTATGCATAAATTATTTTCTTTGTTATAATATACTTGAGTGACTCGCATAATTTTAAGTGAAATCCAAAGACAATTAAACCGGGTTTTCCAAATACATTAATGCAGTGATTAAGGACAATAGAATAGATTTTAGAAAGAGGTTTTGTTAGTTTTTAAGAATTGTAGAAAAATATTATTTGCAAATAAGTTTTAGGAAATTTTATAATTATAGGTAAAAATTTGTTTGTTATCGAAATGAAAAAATGGGAGAATTGTGACGAGCTTTGATTGGCGGAGATTGAAAAAGGTGGGATAGGTATGTAGGAATGAAAGTTTAGCTAGATTTTTGAAACAGAAAAGAGAAGTCAGTTGGTTTCCAAGGGTGCAAGGCGAACGGCCGTTGTTCTCGGGTAGTTTCCCAGAGGTAGGAAGCAGTAGCAGTGAAAGTTTGTGAGTTTTCGTGTAGTTAGTGTACTTTCTACTTATATTCCAAGAGTCACTGTTCAGGCCAACGAGAGATTCAGTTTATCGTAAAGAAAAGATATTCCAAGAGTCATTTTTAACTCAGGCCAACGAGAGATTCAGTTTATTGAGAGAAGAAGAAGCTAGCATAATTTGAACGATTCGTGCATTTGAAGGAGATCATTAAGGACGATATACTTGCAACAATTTGTTGTAAGATTGCTGATTACCTAGGGAGCACCTGAGAGTAGATAATATAGTCTACAAGGAACAAGGATTTGGACCACTCATCATCAGAGAGAGATATTTTTGTTTTCTGCAATTTTTTTCTTTTATTGATAACACAATTTTTTACACTTAATTTAGAAAGGATATAAATATTTTGATTAGGAGTGTTAGAATAATTTGGGATTTTGAGATTTTAATTAATATTGTTTGTACCATTAATTTTGAAGGTTCACGTACGTAGAACAAAATTTTGAGAATCATTATATGAGATGTTGTTTATTGAAAACATTTGAGTGTGAATTATTTCATTATTTTTATTTCAATATATAGTGTTATATCATATGTGTTTTTTATTATTCCGGTATTCTTTGGACCTTACCTTTCACATGTAATAGCATAGATATTGAAGCACGAATTTAACCCTGAGATAAAAGAATTAAAAAGTGTGATAGAGTCATAATCATATCATTTAAATAATTTTAATTAATTAATTAATTAACTAGCTAATTAATTGCTTGGCGCACCAAGACTTTAAACATCACAATAATAATATATATATATATATATATATATATATATATATATATAAATATAATAATATATATATATATATATATATATATATATATATATATATATAAATAATTTAGTAACTAGGTTAACTGTAAATACAATGTTGGTGGGTAACATATAGTAAATTATACTGTATATATTTGACTATGTATTATATTGGTGGTGAAAACTAAATATCTCAATTCATACCTGTTTTTCTTTTTTTATTTCAGCAAACAGCTTTACAAGATACCTGGGAAGGTATATGTTAATACTTTCCTGGTGCCCAGTCACATCTTAAAGCAACTTCCATGGCTTCCCACTTTCAATTACATTAGTTCCATTTTTTTTCATTATCTTGTCATTCATTTTCTCATTTTACGGTCTCTGTAGGGCACGCAAATTGGCCAATTCCTCGTTTGATTGTTAAGTAGTCACTCTCCGGCACATTCTGCTAACCAGCTTTAATTTATTTGTTTTTTTGTTATATTACTCCGAATACTTGTGTTACAGTACATATTCACCTTTTTATTACATTGACGTCCTACATCCCAGTCTCACATTTTTTGTTACACGTCGAGCGCAGCTGTTCAAATTAATACAACACAAGTGTTTTTTGCCAGTATATGTAAACAGTCAGGAATTGTCGTCGTTTCCTTCCACTCATTATTCTACAGAACGTGATCGGTCATTCATCATCATCATCACTGGCTTTTACAACTCTTCGTGAGTTTTTGCCGCGTTTACTATTGCCTTCCATTGATTCCGATCCTGTGCTATTATTTCCCATGGCCTTACTTCCATCTTCTCCAGGTCTTCCCTGACAGCGTCTTTCCACCTTTTTCTAGGCCTTCCTGTCGATCTTTTACCATCTGGTCTTTCCCAAAATACATTGCTAATCAGTCTGTCGTCATCACTTCGTACCACGTGGCCTGCCCATCTTAATCTATTGGCTTTTATGTATCTTACGATGTTTCCTTTCCCGAAGAGAGTCTCTATTTCATTGTTGTATCTGCTCCTCCATTCATTTGTCACGCTGTCCCTGCAAGGACCATATATAATTCGCAGGATTTTGCGTTCCCATACTAATAGCTTATTGATTTCTTTCTTTCTCAATGTCCATGTTTCACTTCCATATGTCACTGCTGGTCGTATTATGGTTTTGTACATTTGGATTTTGGCACGCCTTGAGAGAAGCTTTGACCTCATTAGATGTTGAATGGCAAAGAATGATTTATTTCCCGCCAGTATTCGTATTTCAACCTCCCGTTCTCCTGTGTTTTCACTGGTAATTGTTGCTCCTAGGTATTTGAATTCTTTGACCACCTCAAAATTATGATCGTTTATGGTAATGTTTTGTCTTATTCGCTGTCGTTCCTTTTTTGATACGACCATGTATTTAGTTTTTTCTTCGTTTATTTTCAGGCCTACGCTTAGTGTTGCTTCTTCAAAGTTCGATACTACATCCTTAACTTCCAGTGTTGTCTGTGCTACTGCATCTACATCATCTGCAAATGCGAGAATAATCTTTACTCCTCTGGCAGTTATGTCTGGTTTGACTCTGGTATAGATTTTTCGCATTGCGTATTCCAATGCTAGGTTAAATAGTAATGGAGACAGCGGGTCTCCCTGTCTGAGCCCGGTGCTTATGCCGAATGCCTTTGAATTTTTGCCCCCTATTCTAATTTGTGCAAAGGAATTGTTGACACACATTCGCGCAATCATGGTCAGCTTCTTTGGTACGCCTAACTCCATCATTGCACTCCACATTTTAAGCGATCTATGGAATCATATGCTTGTTTGAAATCTATGAAGATCTGGTGTACTTCTTTATCATATTCCCAATACTTTTCTAGCATTTGTCTGATAGTAAATATTTGGTCGATTGTTGATCTTCCAGGCCTAAAGCCGCATTGGTAATCGCCAATAATTTTCTCTGCATATGGCAGTAATCGTTTTAGTACAACTGAAGCTAATATCTTATATGTAGTACCGATTAGTGAGATTCCCCTGTAGTTGCCACATGTATCCTTTCTGCCTTTTTTATGTATTGGCACGATAATACAGCCACTCCATTCTTTTGGCATTATTTCTTGTTCCCAGGCTTCTTTCATTAATTGGTGTATTTTAGTTCTAAGTTCATGCCCTCCTTTTTTAATCAGTTCTGCATCAATATTGTCTAGTCCCGGGGATTTGTCATTTTTTAGGGTTTCTATCGCCGTGATAATTTCTTCCAGGCTTGGCGGGGGTACTTCTATCTCGGCCGTTTGTACTCACAATTTGCTTTATTTCCATCCGCGTCTACTGGACATTTAGCAGACTTTCAAAGTATTCAGCCCATCTTTCGATTATTTTATTTTCAGCTGTAATCATTTGCTCATTTTTGTCTCTCACAAAGTTCGGTGTTCTTATATATGCACCTTTCTTATGTTGTCTTACTTCTTTGTAGAATTTTTTATTTTGCTTGCTTCTGTGTTCACGTTCTACTTTTTTCAATTTGTTTGTTGTAAATGTTGTCTCTTTTTTTCTCCTTACTGTTCTTCTGGCTTACTGCTAAGGCTCTCTCTCTATTATATTGTTCACGTTTTTCATCCGTCGGGTTTGCTAGGTAGTCGATCTTCTTTTGTTTGCTTCTTTTAAGGTATCCTCGCATTCTTCATCAAACCATTTTTTTCTTTTTGCTTTTCTCTTCCCGACCTATACACTTCTCTGCTGTTTCTGTAATGATCGTTTTTAATGGAGTGCCATTTCTGGTCTATATTTTCTCTTCATTTTCTTTCGTTTCCAACACCTGGAATCTGTTTCTCAATTCTAGTTGTATTGTCTCTTTCCCTCTTCTTCTTCCAATTTAGACACATTCCATCTTTCGATCTTCATCTGTTTGTCTGTTGTTTTTGTTGAGATTCTAGTTCTGAGCTTGGCCTTTACTAGGAAATGGTCTGTATCACTATCTGGTCCCCGTCTAGTTCTTACGTCTATTATACTACTGGAATGCCTCCCATTAATTAATACGTGATCAATTTGGTCAATTTGGTTAATTTGATCAACTATATTTATATTACTATATTAATATCATATATATTTTTTTTATACGACATATTTGAATATTGCTCATCTTGATATACGGTAACAGCACAGATTATTCCGGTAACAGCACAGAAGTCCCGAATCACAAAAAGGATGTAGGTATATTGGTAACATCAAAACTGAGTAAATATGTGAATAATTTCGTACCAGTCTCGGATAGAAGAATATTACTCCAAATAAATACTCAACCATTTAAAACTAACATACTTCAAATCTATAGACTGCAGATAGAAAATATGACAATGAAATCGAGAAGTCGTATGATCAGATCCAAGGCATCTTACAGAAACTTAATAAACACGACATTTTATATATTATAGGCGACTTCAATGCAAACATTGGGGAAGGTTGACGAGGTCAGACTGTAGGTCCTTAGGGTTTAGGACAACCTAACGATCGAGGACAGAGATTGTATGAATTCTTTAAAGAAAACGATATGATCATTGCAAACACCTGGTATAAACTACCCAAGCGACGACTATACACTTAAAAAGCCCCATTTGATAATGGCAATAAGCCTGAGGCTTCAAGGAATTAAATAGACTTTATACTTGTAAAGGAGCGTTTCCGAAATGCCGTCAAAAAAGTCTACATATTCTGGGGCAGATATTGGATCTGATCATCAACCACAAGTAGCAGATATTAAACTAAGGTTAAAACGAATTCAGCGACAAAAACCAAAAACCAATGTACTTAACTTTGACGATATGAACATAAAACATAACATTGAAAAACAATTTAACGATAGAATAAAAAACATTGGGGAACAACTAGAAGATCCAGAAGAACTATGGAGTGAATTTAAAAACCAAGTTAACAAAATCTCCACAAACAATGATTATGAAAAAAACTTAATCAAGAAAAATAACTGGATGACAGACGACATCTTATAATAAATGGAACAATGTCGACTGATAAATTCTAATGTAACAGAATATAGACTCCTGCAGAGAAGAATAAAAAAGGAGATTAAATTAGCCAAAGAAAAATGGATTAGAGAAAGGTGTGACGAAATGGAGGATGTAATATCTAAACACGACTTATTCAATGTGCACAAAAAACTGAAAGAAATGAGTAATATATTAAAAAACGAGTTCCCTCTGTACTTGTTAACACTAATAACAAAATTATTGTAAAAGAGCAAGAAATAATAAAAGAATGGCAGCTGTATATATCAGAGTTGTTTGAAGATGACAGGAATAATATTTTCGAATTCTACCAAAACTGTACTGACGGCCCAGAAATTATGAAATGCGAAGTAGAACATGCTATAAATAATGCTAAAATTAGCATTATTTGTGGTCCAGATGATACACCAACTGAGTTGCTGAAACTAATAGAGAATGATAACATAAAAGTAGTAGTAAGACATTTTTAGATCTTACTACTACTTAACACCGGAGTGATTCCCGCAGATTGGCTCAAATCCATCTTTATCGCAATACCTAAAAAACACAATGCGAGAAAATGCTCAGAATATTAATTAATTAGCCTTAAATTAGCCTCTTAAAATTTTCCTATTACATCTCCTCTAAACATTCTATTACAAAACTGCCGTGATCAAAGAAAAGATGTATTTGCATGTCTTGTAGACTTCCAAAGGCATTCGATAAAGTACAGTATAGTAAAATTATTGCAAATACGAAAAAATATCGAATATATAGACAAGGATATTCGTGTCATTAAAAAATTTGTACTGAAATCAACCTGCTATCGTAAAAATGGAGATAACTACACCGATGAAATCCCATACAACGAGGAGTCAGACAAGGTTGCATTTTGTCGCCAACATTGTTCAATGTTTACACGGACTAGCTATTTAAAAAGGCACTTGAGAGACAACCATATGGAATAAAAATCAACGGGGAACTACTTAATGTGATTAGATATGCAGACGATACAGTAATTCTATCAGATAATATTGAAGGTCTTGAAATTCTACTTGATCGTATTCACGCGGTAGAGAGGAAATGACATTAAAATAAACTCAAACAAAACCAAATTTTTGGTGTTTAGTCGTAACCCACATCCAGGTGCAAAGCTTTAATTGAACGGAGTCCAAGTTGAGAAAATTCACAAAATGACATATTTGGGACTGTGATAACGGACCAACTAGAACCAGACATAGAAATAAAACTTATAATAGCAATGACTAAAACTACTTTATGAAATAAAGTCATTTCTTTGCAATAAAACATCTCAGTTTGAACTAAGGCAAAGAATGGTTAATGTGGTTATGTTCGGGTCTGTACTTTTGTATAGTGCAGAAGTGTGAACGCTAATAGTGTGATCATGAACAAAAATTAAAGCATTGGGAAATGTGGGTTCATAGACGAATGGAGCGTCAACAAAGATAGAGAACTGCTAAAGACTGTTAAACATCGAAAAATGTCTTATCTGGAACATATAGTTAGGGGAAGTCGATATAAAATTTTACAACTAATCCTTAAGGCAAAATAGAAGGCCCTAGAGTTGTAGGAAGAAAACAAGTTTCTTAGTTAAAAAACATTCGTAAGTGAACTAAGATACCAAATGTAGGACAATTATTCCATATTGCAGAAGATCGAGAAGCCTTCGCAATGGTATCGCCAACGTCGGATAGTTCTGATATGGCCCGCGAAGAAGAAGATAGTATAACAAATTTAATTTTGTAAATTTATCTCATTTTATTAGTTTGGTAAGTACCATTTTTATTTTAAACAACTATTGCCTTTCCTTTTTTATTCAATATTAGTCCATATCACTTATAGTTTCGCCGAAAATCGCGATTAACCGATTTTTACTCTTAGAAGCTCACCCCCCTCCACTTCCCGACCACGGATGGAGTGGAATATATTTTTTCATTCATTTTTAGCATATTCTCTTCCTTTTCGAATAGGTTTCATTCTACTATAATTTTTTTTTGACTTTTTACTTTTTTTTAAGGCTTCGACACTGGTCTAATAGTGATATTTGATCGACCCATTAGATTTTTCTTTACACGTTAGCAAAATTTGAAATAGTTTTTAATCATCAGGAAAACATCCAACTGTAGCTACTAGTTTCACGTGAAAAATATCCGTATAACTATTGTCTACCATTTATATTCATGTCTGGCTCACATTTTTCAGCAACCCATTAAAACCCCGCTGTTACTCCAATTCGACCTGGGGCTACAACAAAGTATAGGGAAGTATAGGGAGAATTTATGCAACTGGAAGCTCTTTTCGCCTGCCGTATTATATGAATTTCAGATGAAAATGCTATTGCCTTGGCCTATTCTATGTATAAATGTATCGTCGGTAAAGTATACCATTTGCGAATGTCATGCTCTTATATATTTCAGGGGTTTTAGTGTTAAAGGTGCGATTCCATCTGTCATAAAGAGAAATACTGAAATGCCGTTGAAGTTATATCAACGAGGAGGTTATGAGTTATGTCTAATAAAAAAAATGCTTAAAGTGAAAATATTCTATTTTTTGGTAATACCTTGTGCATTGAACGTAAAGCAGGTCTTATTTATTTATTTTTTTTTTGGTAGTCAAGTTCAACTTTACGTTTTGAAATATTAACTGAAATAGATTATTTACTATGGTTTTGGGTCATAAAACTCAGACATTTGATTAAAATAAGTAGAGGATAACTGAATCGGTGTAAACAAAAACATTCTAAGTCGTTTTTTTTACATTTTTTACATTTTGATGGAAAATTGTTCTGTGAACAGAAGCGCATCTTTTGGTACAAAAGCATTCTAAGTCTCTACTCTCCATGTATGTTAAATAGAAAATTGAAATATATCATTGTAGACTAAAAGATTCTATGTCAGTGACCCAAAATGTTTTTGTAGGCAACACTATTAACATATGTGTTTGTACTGTATTAATGCTTTCTATTAATTTCTAATAAAATTAAATAACCACCGCCAGAACAAGTCCGGATGAGGTTTGTTTCTTTGTATATAATTACTTAAACTCTGCTCCTCCTCAGTTTACGGATTAAGATATTGACCTCCACATTTACTCGGAAAATTTCGGAGGTCAAAATAAGAACCATGCATTAAACAGTGGTTTTAGCCCTTACCGACAGTGGTCGAATTGAGCAATATTATCCCATTAGAGGACACTCCTACCTTCCTTGTGACAGAGATTTTTCAATCATCAAAAGAAAACTAAAAAGACATAAGAGGGTATACACCTTACACGAGATAACCGACATTATTATTACTTCGACTAATACGAAAGATAAGTTTACAGTCAAAGAAGTTTAGCACAGAAGATATACTAGATTTTCAACATTGGTGGCCAACCTACGATAAAAAGATGTGTATTTCTGAGGAAACAAGAGAAAAACGTGTTCCTTTTAAGGACAAGATATCTTTTGGCATAAGTTCTTTCATGCAATTTACCTATGGAACAGATAAATGTGTGATTGTTTGTAGGTCTTTTATTGATAGTTTCATGGAACAAACCTATAAACTTTCTTAAGTTAACAATCAATCAATTGAATCTCCCACAATACTTTGTTTGTCATCTGGTGAAGTATTTATGAATTAATGGATTGGCCAACAACTGAAGTCCCACTACTGGGAAAGATGAACATGACATCCAGTAGGAGAAAACATGGCATCTTGAAGCATTCAAAAAATGACTAAATCTTTGTATTTAAAACTTTTACTTAAAAATTGTATATGTTTTGTTAATTAAACATTTTTTTAACCAAAATGAAGGTTTTCTTGTGTCATCTTATGAATTTAAACAAAAAAGTTTTAAGTCGACCACATTTGAACATATATATCATATATGTACACCTATTATTTTGCACTAAGAAATATGAAACGTTACATCTAAAAGTGTAAAAAACATTCTCAAATTTTTATCTAAAAGTGTCAAAAACATTCTCAAATTTTTTGATATTAATTTAGATGACTAATACAGATATATAAAGTTTTTTTCGTTTTCCCGAAAAAATGGTTTTCATGACTTAAAACGCTTTTGTTGATACCGATTCAACTATGATAATAACGATATAATAAATTACCTTGATTTTTAGTTAAAATTTTTGTTTTTAAGCTGCCTTTGCTGTATAATTAAAGAATGAAACATGTTTGGTGAGTTTACAAAATTATTTATACCTACGTGTTATTTCTAGATATGATCTATAACTACGAAAGGTGTAGATGTAATGTTTAAAAAAGTATTTAGCATATAAAGAACTCAGTGGTCACTTGTATATCGTAGAGTAAGGACGTATTCCGCCGAGTGCGATAGCAAAAAGTGACCACCGATAAGAACAATTAAAATCTAATTATTAAAATTATAGTTAATTAAATAAACAGTAAAGTGTAGTGGCGTACCAAATTATGTTATTTACAATGAACAATTTACATGCACGGAACACAAACAAGCAGTACCCAACAATACAAACATGTACCCAACTTCTCAATAATATTCTCCACTAGAATACACATCCGATCATGTACCAAACCACATATATTGGCCACCCGCAAATAGTCCTATATCAAACATTCCACAAAATCAATTCGCTCTTTCACCAAAACCACAACAATTTCCCCCACAACCACAACCAATTTACTATAACCCAAGCAACCCATCTACTGTAGGGCAGACCTCAAACACAAAGCTAAAACTTGCAATTAAATATTCAGAAAACTCGGATATGGAGTCTAGCGAAGATGAGGATCCAGAACTCTACCAAACGACACTGTCAAGATTACAACATATACAATAGATACATACCGTAAACTGATAAGACATTTACGAGAAGAAGAAATCATTTACCACATTTACCAAATAAAGGAAGAACGTGCCTATAGAGTGGAAACAAGACAAATACATCACTATATACCCATAATAGATATAACAAAGGAACTAGAAAAAGCCGACCATAACGTTCGCAATATAACTAACATTGGATAAAGACAAACAAAAGAACCCTTATCTTTGTTTTTCATAGATCTTGAACCCAACAGTAACAACAAAGACATATTCGACCTAGAATTCTGTCACACCAAAATACCAGTCGAGGCACCAAATAAGAGAAACTTTATCATTCAATGCATGTGATGTCAAGCATATGGCCATAGTAAAACATATTGCTCTAAACCGCATTACTGCGTCAAATGTGGAGAATAACACAATACAAAAGATTGTAAAAGACCTAGAAGCACTTCAGCTAAGTATGCACTATGCAAACAAGATCACCCTGCTAACTATAAGGGCTGTATACTGAAACAAATCAGCTAAATACTCTACAAGACCATCAAAGAACATAATTTAAACGTGACAGCACATCAAACCAATCACGATTCAGAACCTAAAACTAATATAGAACAACAACTATTAAAATTCCCAAAAGAGTTCAAAAACATGTTCTTGCAACTTATAAGTCAAAATAGTATGATATTAAACTTACTAACACAAGTCATTAACCAAAGAAATTCTTAAGCATACTTAGAGTTGCACATGGAACTCAAACAGCCTGCTAAACCATAAGCAAGAAGAAATTCATTTTTAAACTTAAATAAAATTGACGTTGTGCTTATTTCAGAAACTCACTTTACCGATCTAACTACGTTCAATATTCCGCTCTATACCACACACAGCACACCTTATCCTGACGGTACAGCTCATGGTGGCTCGGCGGTAATCATCCGCAGCTGCATATCAGATGATTGTCGAATATTGCCGAATCATGCAACAGAAAAAATACAAGAAAAATCCTTCAAGTAAATGCAACGTCATGACACTTTAACATATCTACAATGTATAGCCCCACTCATCACATAATCTCCACAGATGAGTACAAAGCCTTCTTCCAATTATTTTGCAGCAAATTCGTGGACAGGGGAGACTGGAATGTGAAACACATACACTGAGCCCAAGATTCGCAACAACAAAAGGTCGTAATCTTCTAAAAGCAATGAGCGACAACAATTATGATTGTTACACCAACGGAATCCCTTCGTACTGACCGAGTGACCTCAGAAAACTTCCAGATCTGCTGGACTACTATATAAGCAAAGTAGGATTTTCGATCCTACCTAGAAGAAAACACCAGTCTTAATCTGCGGATCAAATCTACACATGATATATATACAGGATACAGCAGCTCAATACTTCACCATACATATTTCTGTAAAAACAAATTTTTCTTAAAAGGTTCTTGGATGCGAAAACATAAAGAGTAGCACCATAATCTAGAATAGATCGTATACAAGCGCGATAAAACAACGAGGATGTTTCTACATCGAAACCCCACCACGTTTTAGTTGTCATTCTAAGGAAATTGCTGCCTTTGTTACATCTATCACGCATGTACCTACTCTATGTATTGTCTCCAAGTTAACTTCTTATACAAAATAAGGCCTAGATATTTGACATGATTTTGAAGCTTAAAACATTGATCGTTCAGAATGATATTTTCATTTGTAGAAATGATATGTCTTGTGGATATAGATACTACTGATTTTTCTATAGGTATATTAAGACCATTCTCTAATCAACCATGAAAAAAGGGATGCACATACTTTGCTATGACTTATAATACAGGTTTCATATTTTTTGTTTTCTGTATAGATGCAGAAATCGTCGACATACTGTACGATTTTGAATGAACTGTTGTTTATTTGGATGTTATGTATGTCAGAGCTGTATATATTTAATAAGATTGGAGATAAAACTGAGCCTTGTGGTATACCTCTGATTGTAAAATGACTACCAGTTTATTTAAAATCTGTAAAATCCAACCAAATTTAATATTTAAAAAAGAAATTATAATGCTCCCTTTCACTTGCTTTTTTGTACAGGTTGATAATCTATCCACGTATAATGCAAACTTTTTTTGATCGAATTTATAACACGTTACTCGCACACGTTTTCTTATAAAATATATTAACCGAGAGCGTGATATTTTAAACATGGCGGCGTCTCGGTCGAAGAAGAAAAAAACTTGGAAAACTTGAAAAATGGAGCTTTATTTGTTATTGGCGTGATCAAGGGCGAAACATGTTCCTTCGCATCATTAAATTATTTGATGGAGCCGAAAACGTCCGTAGAGAACTTTTTAATAACCGTCACGCCGAGGGATTTTTCCTTTTTTCTATTACACACTTCAGAAAGTGACAAGAAAATAAGTTGCTCTTGATCGCAATTTATCCACGGCTTACTACAAGCTTAAGGCTTATTTAGATTTATTGCCAGTCTGTTTTATTAAATTAAATACCGAAAACAATTACTACACAAAAGTTCAGAAAATACTAGTTAACTATAATTGCATTTCTGTACCAATTTTAAGCAAAACGGGATTATCAATGAAATTGACTTAGAATTTAGTCCTTTTTTATATGTTATTAAGATCTAAGCCCAATCTCGAATAATAACAGAGATAGCTAATTTTAAACGATATTAAGTCCTTGGATAAACGATATTAATATTAAGTCGCGATTCTGGGCATAGCTAAATTCCAATGTTAAAGTTTATATCAAATAACGCAAAAACTATGGCAGATATTGAGATGAGAAGCAGCTATTTGGTATAAACTTTTTAAAAAATTTCAAAGTTCTGCTAAATGTAACCTCTCGAGGGTGGGTCATAAATAAAGTTGAATAACATTATTAGGGTTTATCTCGACTTTTGACAAACTAGTGTGTTAATTGTTTTTAAAATGGTTAGTTCACGAAGACGTTTATGTTCCGGACGAAAAAGTCGAATTGTCTTTGAATTTTAGGACGGCATTTGACACTTCTATTATTGTTGGGTCTTCACTGTGTAATTGACGATGTAGATGTTGTTGATTGTCTATGTTGTAACCTCCTTCAATATCGTGTATATAATATATTATATAAATATATATAATACGATATAATAATAATGTACCTACATATAATATTATATAAACCCTATAAAACGTCTTCCGTTTGTCCATTTTTCATTCAATTCGGTTATTCCATTATTGTTTTTTAAGTTCTTTCCAGTTCATTAAATTTCTTATTCCTTCCATCCGTGTTTTTTAAGGTAGTCCTCTCTTCTGGATTTCTGTAGGTGTTCATACAGGTACTTGTTTCGGGAATCTACTGTCTTTCATTCATTGGACGTGTCCGTACCGCTTGAGCTGCTCTCGTTGTATGCCATATCTTCAAAGTCTCTGTAAATCGTCTAATTTTACAACCGCGTAAATAAAAGCATGCTTTTTACCACAGTTTCATGGGTGGTTATTCTAGAGAGAGCATGTCAGCTAAGCCAAAATGAAAAATAATTATCCTTATTGCTTCCACTGAAATAAGCTTAACCGTTCAACTGGGCCCAGACTACCTACTTCTAATTCTTTAAACTCCTGTTTTAAAATTAATAATAATAATAATAATAATAATAATAATAATAAAATCCTTTTGATACCGTAGGTATCTGGGATGAGTGAATTTTCCCCTTAGAGGGAGTGTGAGCCGTATGGCTAAATCTGGATAATTATAATATTTCTGGGAGATACTCCGACATACCAAGTCACCTAGGGCTCGATAACACGGAAAGAGTCCCACCAGAGCTCAATCCTTTTGATACCGTAGGTATCTGGGATGAGTGAATTTTCCCCTTAGAGGGAGTGTGAGCCGTATGGCTAAATCTGGGATAATAATAATAATAATAAACAATATAAATAATAAATTATTTTTCCGCAAATCGCCAGGAAATTTTGACATTCCTGTCAAAATTTCTTGAAGAAAAAGTCAGGACTTCCTTGTAAGGAAGTAAGGAAATGTCATTTCCTTTCTGTAAGGAAATGATATTTCCGTACAGTTGTTAGTGTTCTACATAAATGATAGAAAACACATTGCTTTTAAGGAATTAATTTATATTTTGAAAACATCAAGTCATTGCTGAATACATTTTTAAGATCAATTTGTTTATATTTACAGTAATTTGACAGTTAGTACAATTATTGAACATTGGAGGAACACTCTTAGAACTATGAGAAACATTTTGGACAACATGCAGGGTGGAAGTGTCATTTTGTTGAATATTTTGTACTGTGAAAATTTTATTTGCCACCTCAACCTTATTGTTAAGCGATTCTTCGATATATTCAGCAACGTTTGATGACTTCCATCCGCCATGCCTCTTTAAACTAGTTATGTCGGCACCAGAGTCAACCAATATTGTTGCAGAAGACCGACGAAAGCAGTGACCAGTATATTCTGTCGGATTTACCAAGTTCAAATAAGTAGCAATTATTTTGGGCATTTTTCTAAATTGATGAATTCCTACTAGTTGTCTACAACCCTTTCCGCTTTGATATTTAAAGAAAAATCGGTCACTGTTCATATTTTCTAGTCTTAACGAAACATACTTTCGATAAACATTCAAGTAAATCTGATTAATTACAAATTATCTTGGTTTGTTGGTTTTCGAATCAGGTATGCTGATTAAAAGCTTAGATTCTAAGTCTTCTATATCGAGTACAGTCATTCGGACTAACTCATCCATTCTACAGGCCCAGAAATACCAAATATTACAGCCACCTAAAAAAAAAAAACAAGCTATAAATCTAAATAAGAATAAAACCTTGTTAAATTACTTTATATCATTAAATTTTCTTTATCTGGAGCTTCCTGGATAAATTTTTCAATTTCTTCCTTCGTTATAATCTTAGATTTCTTTGCCCTATAACCTTGAGCTTGCCGTTACAATAAAGAACGAAGTTTTGAGTATGTAGATATATCTACATTGTGTTTAAGTGCAAGGGTTGACTTCAGCATTGAATAATTGGCCCATAATGTTGAAGATTTCATCTTTAAACAAAGGTCTAGGAAGTATGCCATTACATTTTCTGAGAAAGAACTCGTATTTTTACTCATGCGATAATCCATAAAACGTCTGTATGCATTTTCGTACTTTTCTCTTGATTTCTTTGGCAATAATTCTAATGAAGCAGTATTCACTGCCTCAACCAGCTCTGGAGGAGTCCCAGGAATGGAAATTTCATCATCACTTATCATTTTACTTTCGAGAACACCAGCAATTAAATTTATAAGCGTCAAGTTTGACAATTCAACCTCAATACGTTTCCATAGTAACCCAAGTAATTTTATTAGGAATTTCAAAGCACCATTTATTTGGGAATAAAATTATCGCGTTTTTTTTAAATCAATCAATATCTGTCGAATTTTAAGCGATTTGCGGAAAAATAGTATGTTTACCTCGTAGGAAAAGCCACATTCCTGGACTCTGTG
Organism: Diabrotica balteata; assembly: GCA_918026665.1. Classification (NCBI taxonomy): domain Eukaryota; kingdom Metazoa; phylum Arthropoda; class Insecta; order Coleoptera; family Chrysomelidae; genus Diabrotica; species Diabrotica balteata. The sequence goes on from OU898280.1 coordinate 121,374,835, forward strand.
TTGCTAAGTCTCGGCTTGCGCCTCGACTTAGCAATCTTCACAGTCGTCCAGGAATGTTAAGCTTTTCCTACCCGGTAAACAATGTACTATTGTATACCTAATTACCTATTTAGTTGTCAAAAAAGATACGTTGTTACCTAAGAATTGAAAGTGGTTCAATTTAGAAAATATATAATAAATAATAAATACATATTTCAAAACTGATGCACATATTCCTCCCGCGATTTGGGCTTTAAGTACTAATTTTATAAATTGCACCACTAATAGACGTAAATACTTTCATTTTAGTTTCATGATTGTTTTTTATTCGCCACATCTCAACATTTTCCATTTCAGAATATTTATCATCAAACTGTAATCTACGTTAAAAGCCAATTTGTCTGTAAAAAAAGTAACAAAAAAAAAACAAAAGAAAATATAAGACATAAAAAACGAATTCAGCAATACTGTGACCTCAAATTATCTTGTTATATCTTGTAATACCTTGTTAATATATGTACCTTTGCTAAGTTGTAAATTAATTATTTAATAACTAATATTACTCTGGTATACTCGTATTATTCTAATTACCCCATAACCGCACTGAATAGAAGACCGTCCGCTCGCTTCATTGTATAGACCCAAGACTTTTCACCGCAGGGGGTGGGTGTCTTGGTTGTAAGTAGGTATAATGCTCAACTTGACTACAAGATGACGTTTAGAATATTCTTCGTGAATGGATTTCGATGGATATCGATGAAAGATCGGTACCATTGCAGTTAGAGTCACATGAATTATTGGACGTAAGGCTGGTAAGTTCATCAGCGTCTACAGAATTTAATGTTTTTAGCTTTTTCGTTATTCTTGTAATGCGATTTTAAAGTGATCTATCGGATACATTTTTGGTATATTTGTGTAAGGTCTTCGAAGAGAGAATGAATATTCGTGGTGAAATTATGAGCTTCTCTGAGAGGCTTACTACTCTCAAAGAAATTTTCTAGGAAGGCTAGAATGCTAATTTGAAATGCTAATAACGAAAATTTTTCTGGATTAGCACAAATTAATTTATCAATACTTATATGGGCAGATGAATTAATTTTACCAATTTCTTTTTCATCAGTTTTTGTTTGTGTAACCAGTAAAGAAGATGATTCAAGACTTGTGAAGTTCTTTTTATGCCAAAGTTAGAAGGGATAGATACAGGTGTTAGAGACTGTTTATTGGAGATTGTTATGTCAGTAGGTAGGTTATTTAAATATATTTCTACTTTTAAGTAGGGTGAAAGAGAAAATATATTAGAAGGAGGATCGCTAGAGAGAGGACCGCTAGAGAGGGATTGCTAGATAATGCTTAAGGGTTAGGGCAGGAGTCTACATTGTGTCCAGATTGCTTACACAAAAAGCGTTCAAGTTTGTCTAAAGTAATAAAGATCCTATAATTTTTATTTTCTTATGAGATTACAATTAAAGTATTCAACTCGAAGTATTCTTTATTTGGTATCACAAAGACATCGTCAAAAACTGAAGATGTGAGCATATTTGTCTTCCGGTGAACTATATCGGATAAATGAAATAGGAGAAGCAAGTCGTAATCCAAGTTCATTTTTAAGTGCTTGCTCTATGAGTGCATTCTGGATCGAAGGACACACTTTAGAAAGTAGTAGCTCCTTTGCAGGTGTAATAAGTCTGCGAATAGATATTATTTGATCTCTAACATGATTATTTTTTAGAAGACTATCTATTACGGTTACGGAAGGAAGATATATGCATACACGGTGGTTAGAAATACGTAAAGCAAAGTTTATTGCTTTAGGAATAACAATTTCTCTAATTGCCTTTATGTATTCGAATAGCACTACGTCTGGGATAGCGTTGATAACAATGGCTTGAGTTCTACTAGGACATGATGTTGCTGTTATAGATTTTTTCTGTATGATTTTGGTCACTGCAGAAAAACTAGGTTGAGCTCTTTGTAGCGATGCCATAGTTTGATTTTAATATTTTGGATGCCAAAATATTAAGCATGGCTAGAAACGACTGCCCTAAATTTATTTGTCGATAGGATTTAAGTGACATCGACCTACCAATATTTATTTGATAAACAATCACATCAAACTAACAAGTATTTATTAACAATACTATTAGTAAAACCTAATGATCACTCGTTGGATTATGAAATAGGAATCTACTGAATATTAAAATGTTATTATTTTGGTAAGATTATTATTCGTAATTATTTATGACTTGTCCAGTATATTAAAATCTTGTTTATCTCCAGACAAAATGTTTTAATAAAATTATATTTTATTAAACTGATATTTTTATCTACTGCTTTTCTTATATATATTTATCATATATGCATTTACCAAAAAAAAAACATCATGAAACGTCCTATACTATTTCCCATTTCAAAATTTATAAGGAAATTTCAACAAGCACCTAATTCTCGAGATGCTGTTCTCAATCTGATGGTAAACATCCCCTCGAATCCCAAAGCAAATAAATGATAAGAGGCGAAACCAATCGAATTTCCATCCTTTTTTACCTCAGGTACCTGGTTAACACTAAAAGCTTTATTTTATTGAATTCGTGAGAAAGCGGTTGGATCTGTTCACGTGCCAAAAGCGTATTAATCACTACAACTAGTAACATTCCCTACTCATAAATCAAAATCAGCCCGCAGTGTGGCGTAAGCTATGGATAAATCGAGATCAACAGCAACTTATTTTCTTGTCACATTCTAGGTCTTGTAAAAACACCGGAAATCCTTAACGTAATGGTGTATTAAGTAGCTTTTTTCGATCGCTCTTCTCTGACCCAAGGTATCAGCATTTTGTAGAAGAAATAATCCGTTGTTAATACAGTTCGATGGTTACATAATATTATTTTTTAAATACTAAATACCACTCTTTTATTAATCATTAAAAATTTGTTTCAATTGTGCGTAAAACTATTAAAATAAACGATATAAAGATATCTTCTTTGAAAATAAGTAAATTTGATATTAAAAATATTGTAAATGGTAAAAATATAATCAGAATAGAATAACTGACTTTATTTTTTTATTGATATGAAACCTTATGACAATATTAAGTACTCAGTCAAACCGGAATTTCAGCAAGATAAAAAAAATTCAAATTTAATCGCCGAAACACAAAAATATCATTGTACAAGGTGTCTTAAATTGGTATGTTTTGAAAGGTACACCGCAAACTAGAGGAGACAGCAAAAAGTAGTTAAGATATTATCATGATTTCTTTTCATTGGTTAATAGCTATCTCCTCAAGAAACTTCCCCGTAAATTATCAAACAGTTACAATAGTAAAAACTGAAGATCCCCATCATCAGCAATTACAGCATAGGTTGAACTATGTTCTCCCAATCATTAATAAATCTTGTACCGGCATATGAGTAATGTTTTGTTTATTTACTAATTTATTACAATTCAATAGACTATTTTATACCAATTTATGGGTCTTACTTCGTCTGCTTAAACAGTTTATGCGTAATAAAAACCACAGACATGCAATATTGGCATAATAACTATAATTTATATTATTTTACCTATATGTTTATCTTTATAAGACAGCACCCTAGTATGAGAGACGATTGTACTGTCTATAGTATTTATAAAAAGAGGCCACCACCATTTCTTTCCTCTTACTCTTATACGATAATTGGCTATGCCGTTATCGTGTAAATCAACACCTCCCATATTTTTGTTGTATTCTTTTATTAGAAATGGCTGGTCTACACTTACTTCTTTTCGTTGTTTTCTATCATACCGTTTTACTTGCTGAATTGGATTTATTGGTATATTATTTGACATCATAATAACGATTGAATTATCATTCCATTTAACTACACAAATTTTGGATTTTAAATCATATCTAAAATCGAAAGCACCTCTGCCCCCTTTTTTTAAATCATTTGAGCTATCTACAGGACACTTTTGGATTCCGTTTTCCCGAACAGTTCCTGTGGCGTATATATTATTTTCAGTAAGATATTGAAATAGTTTAAAAGACGAAAAAAAATTGTCAAAAAATGATCTGTGTTGAGAAGGAAATTCAAGAACTTTTAATAGATCTATAACAACATCTGCTCCCAGTCCCATATCACTTTTATGTTCTCGTGCTGCAGCGTATGGACTAAACTGAAACAAATATCCATCTTGAGAACAAAGACACCAAATTTTAAAACCGAAGCGAACAGGCTTCTCTTTGATGAACATTTTAGCGGAGGCTAACCAAAATAAGGAACCGTTTCCTCATCGACTGATAAATTTTGTGAAAATACATCAAACTGCAGATTTCTTTTGTTTATTTTGTCAAATAATGGGCGCAATTTAGCAAACTTATCTTGCTTGTCAAGTTAAGCATTATCACATACATGTATATATTTTTTTACATTGCGAAACTTATTTCGACCAATGCAATTTTTAATTAATGGTACTCCCTTGTCCTCATCTCTGCTCCAATACATCTCCATTTGTGGCAACGTGTGATATCCTGACAAGATCAAAATGGCAATAAATTTCTTTAAATCAGATACTGTCATTGAAAAATCATGTCGATTGTTATCCTTGGCGTATTTTAAAGTGTATTTTAAAATCATGACTAATAATTCCTCGTCAAAAAAATTATAAAATACTTCAACTGGTGATTTACCGTAAAGCATGTCCTTTATACGTTGTTTTTTGAATGTGCTCCTGCGATTCCGGAAAATTACTGTATACGGGGTCCCTTTTGCTCCAGTTTGGATTATATTGAACAGATTTTGCCCTCTTTGAAGTAGCCTGGCTTGTAGAAGGTTCATTATAATTATCTTTAAATTCATTTGTGTTGTCCTCAGCCATCAATTCGAATGTCCCAGCAGTGTCTTCAGGCTTATCATGGCCTATAAGTAATAAAAAAATATAAGTTACATAACAGTATATTATATAATTATACCGTATAATACCTTCTAATAAATCGTCATCTATTTCCTCTTCATCAGTAAGCTCATCGACATCTGGTGGTATTATTACAGCATCAATTTCGGTGTCATTTTGAATTTCTTCAATAGCAGCTTCCAATTCTTGAATAGTAAGAGGTCTATTCCGATTATAATTATCTTTCCACTTATTTTTGCCAGAACTCATTATATATGTTTTATCCGCAACAATACAAAGAAACACAATTATTGCTCTATATGCTTATACTAAAACGCTCTAGACAAGGCTGAACTAGTCAAATACGGTTACACTCGATTTGTCACGTAGCCTAGGCGGTATTACCTAGAGACAGCACATTCCGCCGTTGATGCGAAAACGCAACAATAAGTTTGAATGTATGTAACTTTTTCTTGATAAGATTATTTAATTTTTTTGTATGGTTATTTTTAAATCTGTAGTTTATGCTTTATAAAAATCATATAAACTATTATATAGTCATAAATCATAAGAAGATTATATAGTCATGACGAATCATGTAAAAAACTGCTGAAGAAATTAATTTATAATAGATAAACAATTAATTATATTTGTTCTATAAAATATATTTCAATATCATCAAGCCTTGAGGAATTAAAACATTTAAAGAATTTTCTAAAAACAAAATATTTAGTTGTATAAAAAAAAATTCCTTTTAAAATGTTGCGTTTTCGCATCAACGGCGCTTAATGGGTTAAAACTAAGAAAAAAATAATAGAGCACGACAAAATTCCTCAAGAATGGAAATCAAGCATCCTAATATCTCTCTTTAAAATGGGAAACAAATCGGACTCGGAAATTTACAGAGGAATTAATTTATTAAACACAACACTAAAATGAATAACCCAAGTGATAACAAATAAATCGTATGAAATGATAACGCTAGCAGAAGAAAAACAAGGTTTTAGGTCGGTAAGATTATGCACCGATGCTATATTTATAAAGAGGCAAGTGCAAGAGAAATCAGTAAAACACAACAAACCGGCATATCTATGTTTCGTGAACCTTATAAAGGCATATGACCAGGTCAAATTAAAAGACGTTACCCACTTACTGTAGGCAAAAGAGATACATCTAAGAATAATCCAACCTATCGAAAATATCGTAAATACCAAAACAACACAATCAAAGTAAAAGTAGAAAAAGAACAAACCGACCCTATTAAAGCTGACAATGGGGTAAGACACGTAGATTCAATGAGTCATCTTATGTTAAACCTGATTATGGATAAAATAATAGAAAAAGTAAGAACTAAAAAAGGGTACCAAATCGGAGAAAAACAACTTAAAATAATCTGCTAAGCAGACGACGCAATACTACTCTCTCAAAGTGAAGATGTTTTACAATGTATGCTGTGCCAATTTAATATAACCGCTAAAAAATTTCCCATGTTAATTTCCCAAAAAAAGACATATTGCATGGTTAAACCAGCAATTTACTAAGATGTAAATTAGAGCTGGAAGGTCAGATAATAGAACAAGTGATGAAGTTTAAATATATGTGTATCACATTATCTAGCTACGGGAAGCTCGAAACTGAAGTGGAAAATCAACTGAACAGAGCAAACAAAGCCGCAGGCTGCCTAAATGAAACCGTATGAAGAAATAAAAATATCGGGAAATAAACGACAGGCAGAATTTACAAAACAGTCATCAGATGAATAATGAGATACGCGGCAGAAACAAGACCTGATACAGAGAGGACAAACAGGTTGTTAGAAACAGCAGAGATGAAAACTCTTAAAAAATTGATGGTAAGACACTATGGGACAGAGAGAAGTACAGATATACGACCTAGATGCAAGGTGGAGAACATCAAGAACTGGGTAAGAAATAGAAGAGTAGAAAGGAATGATCATATAAGCCGAATGACAACAAATAGAGCAGTAAAGACGGCACGAGACGGGTTGCCCAATAGGAAGACGATTAGTAGGAAGACCGCTAAAACGATAGAACGACAACTTACTAAAGGCGCATTAACAAACAGACAGAGTCATGTCTATATAAAAAAAGGAAGAAGAAGAATTTTAATAAACTAGTATATGGGAAATGAGTCTATACTAACAATCTTAAGTAGATCTTATTTAATAAAATTGGTAAATTTTGGGCTAGATTTTAACTTGTTCTTCTTGGTGGTCACTTTTTTCTAGCGCAATCGTAGAAATATATCCTGACTATATGATATTTAAGTTAAATATAAATATACTTAATATTAACTTAAATTTTAGATAAAGAAACAAATATTTTTCATAAATAATAAATACGGAAAACGTTTGATACCGTAAACAAACCTCAATATTAAAAAAGTAATTAATAGTTTCACATTTATAATATACCATATTAATAATTACAATTATTCAATTCAGGTCATGAATAATCAGATGCGGCTTGAGATTTCTAGATCCCCTAACAGCGATTATGGTATGTTGTGTCCACGTGAATCTGATTTTGATGATTTATCAGCATTAGCATTACTAATTTAGTACAATCGAATAGGTATTGGTAACCTATTTTCCTATAATATAGGGCAAAATAATTTAATTTTCATGAAGTGTTGGATTACATAACACTAATTTCGCATACTAAAATATTAAATATGTGTTGAGTTTTTGGTTTTTATTAAGTTATTATGAAAACAAAACACATTAACCCGTAACTGATGAGATCCATTTTTTGTTACGTGTATGGTGAGGAAAATACCTAAATCACCTTAGATATGCGGATGATATACTCTTAATTTCCTCGGAACGACAAGAACTGGAATTAATGCTGAATGAAATTAATGAAAAATCACTGCAAAAAGGCCTAAAAATTAACTTCAACAAAACAAAAGTAATGATACACTAGACCACAAAAGTAATGAACACGGAAGACCAAGAGGCAATAAAAATACAAACAGAAAAAATAGAACAGGTAAATGAGTATATCTATCTAGGACAAGCAATCAGAGCTAACAGAGAAAATCAAACAGCTGAAATATCGAGACCAGTAAGAATGGGATGGGCAGCGTTTGGCAAACTTTCTTACGTTCTAAACAATCAAACAATCCCTCTATAATTACGAAGCAAGGTATATAGCTCCTGTATAATACCGGTGCTCATCTACGGAGCACAGACATGGACATATACACAGGTCAATTTGGATAGGATAAAGAAGGCACAAAGAGCGATGGGGAGACAAATGTTGGGTATATTACTTAAAGATAGACAACGTAACCAGTGGATCAGAACCAGAACAAAGACAGTAGACGCGATAGAACAAGCAGCAAAACTAAAATGGAAATGGGCTGGACACAATGAACGCCTCCAAGACGGACGATGGAACAATTCCATCGGAAAGTGGCGTCCATACAATGCAAAGAGATCAAGAGGCAGACCACAGATGAGGTGGAAAGATGACATCAGAAAACAAGGAGGTCCCACATGGCAGAGAACAGCTCAAAAATGGGAAAGATGAAAAGAACTGGGGAGACCTATGTATATCCAACAATGGAAGGATAGAGAATAGGTTAAAAAAAGAGAATGGTAAGTTGGGATCACACTGACCCCAATTTGTTTTGCAAAATATTTGTTTTATATAAAAAAAAATAACGTCAATAACTTAAAGACGTTTATTTTGTTATAACATAAATTTAACGAATATTTGAAATACTCATCACGCATAAACCCATAAACAACAGAATATGTTATCTACGTCTTAAAGGAAAATTCTTTAAGATGTAGATAACATATTCTGTTGTTTATGGCTTTAGCTTACTTAGTGTACACGCACCTACGGAAGAAAAGGAGGCCAATGAAAAAGATGAATTCTATGACACCTTAGACAAAGAATATGATCGATGTCCAAGTCATGACGTGAAAATCATTGCTGGAGACCTTAGTGCAAAAATTTGCAAAGAGAAATTTTTCCAGCCAACTATAGGACGTGAGAGCTTACATGAAGAGTCAAATGATAACGGGTTGAGACTAATAAACTTTGCAACATGATAGTAGAGGAAGAACATTTCCCCATAAAATGATACACAAAGGAACATGGAAATCCCCTGATAACGAAACCATTAAGCAGATAGATCACATCCTGATAGATGCAAGGCACTCTTCCGATATCATTGACGTCAGAAGCTACCGAGGCCCAAACATTGACAGTGACCACTTTCTTGTAATGGCAAAAATCAGAGGAAGAATATCAAACCTAAAGAAAGATAAACACACGAATCAAGACAGAATTAATGTTGATAATCTGCGCATTGAAACCGTTGCGAAAGAGTATAGGAGACAAATGGACGAAGAAATGGAGAGCGTGGAGGTGGGGAAAAACGTAAAGGAACTGTGGACAAAATGTAAAAACATAAAACTGAGAAAGCAACAAAAATATTGGGGAAAACCCAACCAGTTAAAGAAAACGAATGGTTTGACAAGGAGTGCCAAGAAGCAACAGATAACAAAAACAGGGCATACCTAAAGACAAATCAAGCTGGATGCACAAGAAGAGCAAAGGAAGAATACCGGACACTAAGAAAAGAAGAAAAACGACTACATAGAAGAAAAAAAAGACAATTTGAGCAAAAGAAATTGGAAAGCATAGAATTTCTAAGAAATCAAAATGAAACTAGAAAGTTCTACAGAAATCTAAACAAAATGCGCAAAGAGTTTAAGCCAAGAATAAGGAGCTGTAAGGATGTAGAAGGAAACATCCTAAACGATACGGCCTCCATCCTAAACAGATGGGTTGAATTTTTCGATACAAAATTTAATGGCCATCATATCGAATAAGCAGATAACACCCTAGCAAATCGAAATGGTTGGAATCCTTTCAGCCCAAACGAAAGACCACCTACCATCGAAAACGTTGCCCAAGCCATTAAAAAGCTTAAAAATAATAAATCACCAGGAGTTGATCAAATTTGCAGTGAGCTCTACAAGAATGGTGGCGATGCCCTACTACAGACACTGCATAAGCTTTTACTTCTTGTTTGGCATAATAAGACCATGCCTTGTGAATGGTCTCAAGGCGTGATATGCCCGTTACATAAAAAAGGAGACCAGCTCCAGTGTGACAACTATAGAGGTATAACCCTGTTAACAACTGCTTACAAAATACTAGCAAATATTCTCTACGAAAGGTTGCAAGTTTACACAGTGGGCATAGTTGGTAAATATCAAGTTGGATTCACTCCAGAAAAATCAACAATTGACCAGATTCATTCAATAAGACAGATTCTCGAGAAAACATTAGAATTCAATATTGAAACCCATCACCTATTCGTCGACTATCAAGGCAGCATACGACAGTGTCAAGAGAACAGTGCTATACCAATCAATGCATGAGTTTGGTATACCAGAGAAACTTATCCGACTAACGAGAATGACAATGTCTAACTTAGAAGCCACTGTTAGAATACAGGGAGAGAGTTCTAGATTCTTTGAGATAAAGGATGGACTCAGACAAGGAGATGCTCTGGCTTGCCTCCTATTTAATATTGCCTTAGAAAAGGCAGTCCGAGATACACGAATTAGGGACGGCGGTACTATTTACAATAGATCGATACAAGTCTTAGTATATGCTAATGACATTGACATAATAGGGCGTAGCAAGCGAGATGTTGAGCAATATCTCCTAGAATTGGAAACAGCGGCGAAACAGGTCGGTCTAGTCATCAACGAAGACAAAACCAAGTACATGTTGGTTACAAAGGATCCGATAGCAAATGAGGAACGAGAAACAGTCTTTGGAAGTCATACCTTTGGACGTGTTGACAACTTCACATACCTTGGGTCGCTATTGACTGCTACCAATAAAACAAGCGAAGAAATCAAAAGACGAATAAATCTTACAAATAGGGCATACTATGGACTCCAAAAGCATTTCCACTCAAGAAACATTCAAAGAAGAACTAAAATTATTATATACAAAACATTGCTGAGGCCGGTCCTCACATATGAAGCAGAAACATGGACACTAACGCAGAAAGATGAAAGACTTTTGGAAATATTTGAGCGTAAAATACTTTGCAAAATATTTGGAGCTGTAAACGACCAAGGGCAGTGGCGCAGAAGATATAATTTTGAATTGTATCAGCTCTTTGATGAGCCAGATGTCATAACGTTCATTAAAACACAGCGACTTAGATGGGCTGGACACATAATATGAATGCCAAAAAATACCATTGCTAAAAAGCTAACCACAGGAACACCTGTAGGAAAAAGAAGCAAAGGCCGACCGCGAATTAGGTGGTTAGATGGAGTAGAAACCGACTTACGAATATTAAAAATCAGAAGGTGGCAACATGTTGCCAAAAACCGAACAGAATGGCGTCGAATCTTAGAGCAGGCCAAGATCCACAGAGGATTGTCGAGCCAAAGATAATGATGATCCCGCATAAAAAATTAAACTAAGAAACAGCCTCAAAAAATAAGTTATTTTGTAACTAGACTAAACATTATCCTGTAACAAAAAAAAGGAACAACATTTTTTTCCTTAAAACATAAATTTAAACATTCAATCTAACCTACCACCACAAAAAAATATTTAAAAACAGAAAACATCATAAAAACTACAATCCATTTTTATAGGCAATCTTTGTAAATGTGTGTTGATTCCAATGATCGTGGACATTTTGAGCACCTTACTCTTTTTTCTAAAATAGCATTTTTCTGTTCAGGAATGTCCGTTTTTAAAATGCAAGCGATATTATGTCTCAGTTGCCGTGGAATTTGAGAAATAGTTAGTCTTCTTTCCATATGATCCTGCTCAAGTTGTAGAGCCAGAGATTTATTTTGATGAATTGATACCTCGACTTTTGGGGGTTTCCAGGTATGGATGAGTATATTATTAACACATTGACAAAATAAATATCCAAAATTATATAAAAGTAAGTAAGAGGCCATCTTCGACTTCTAAGATGTGTAGAATAAACTATAGATTTCCCATTTAATGCATCGACGCCTCCTTTTGTTTGATTATATAACTCGATAAATTCGGGTTTTTTTGTTTCATCGTTTACTGCATTACTGTAGTGCATTGAAGACATCAAAAGTACCGCTTTCCGTGGTTTAAGTACATATAAAACTAATGTGACTCTATCACCAAATTAAAATAGAGATGATTTCGTGAGCCTCGTTTTAGATAGCAAAAAATAAATAGATATCTCTCTTTATATTTTAACAGTATCCACGTAAGTTAGGCCTCGGTTCCTGAGGGAGCCTTGTACTGGCTACCTACATCATGAGAGTTGGAAATCTTTTGATTCCAAGCCTTTCTTCAAAGGACTTGTGAATGGATGCATCTCCATAGGTTTGGTTCTTCAGTGACCGTTGAAGGATAAGGATTCTTAATGTGAGCAAATATAGCTCCAGAGAAATAAAATCACGTTTGAGTTTATCGATTTATAATTAAATCTTTTAAGAGTAGAGGGGCCCAACACGGCCGTAACTTACTATACAATATCAAATGTACTTTTCTTTATAACACGTCAAAGAAAAACCGTTATGAGAAATTGCCCGATTTCGGCGACGAGAGAATATTATTTTTAACACGTGAATTGCGAGTTTTTAACTACTCGCTGTGATGGCTCCAGGACCATGTGTGAACTTGAACTGCTCTTACTGAACTGACCAAACACTACCTAATGCGTAAAATAGGAAGATTACCCTTATTTTATTTAGTTGTGAAAAATATTTAACAGGGTCAGACGTCAAGCGCCAGGGTGTCGCGTTCAAACTTTAATAAAGCGTGTTCTAGTTATTATACACTAAAAAAGTCAAAGAATTATATTTTTATTTTATTTTTTAAAACAATATGTTTATTTCTCGAACAGTTCCTCAACTCGGTTATTACTTCTAAGGATGTAAACCAGTTGTCTGCTGTTACGTTACGGTAAGAGCCCTCAACACTAGACGAAGAATTGATTGCGTTAGTTTGTTAAAATTTCTTTCCTCTTCTGACAATGTTTGGCCATCACTTCCAGCACCTGTATATACATACCCATCCAAAAAGTAATGGGTTCGGTCAGTTAGTGCCATTATCTTTAAGCCATATTTTCGGAGTTTTTAAGGTTCAATGGTTTGGATTGTCATCTGCTAAACTATTCAGATCTACCGTAAACAAAGGCATCATAGCCATGTTGATTGCCAACGTTCGGAACGGACAAGGGACATGAAGAAGAAGAAGTAAATAAAATTAAGATAGCTATAATGGTAACCAACATTCTAAAAGAATATGGTACATGAAAGAAGAGCGAAATATTATAGTTCTTATCAGAATAAAACTCAATGTAATAATATAATAGAATAAAACTTATCAGAATAACTGATCAGAATATACTAATCAGAATAATACCGATACTTTAAACTCACTATAATATATTAATATTATATGACACATGGCAAGTGATCGAAACAAATGAAAAGCGATAAATAGCCCTCCTATACAAAACACCTGCAGAAATCGTTTATAAACAATCACATATCTGATAAAACATTTTGCACACTAATATTCAAACAGTTCCACAAATTTTATTTTTAAAAATAAATAAATGAAAATTATATCATTGTAAAGGGGAAAACATGGCGGATCTAAATAGCCATTCTGCGTAAAAAGGTCACATAAGAATATGTGCCCTTCTCACGTTGACCGCCTCAATTACTCTATTGGTATATTCGTATCGTTTCTAACAACGTCCCTGGAACAGATGAAGCTAATCATGATGAAGAAAACTGTGACTATCTAGAGGAAGATGTTGGGATGCACATTTGAGTTTTGAATTGTATACATTTAACTTTTGATTTTATACTGATAAGTCTTAAAGACATTGATGTTTATATTAAATTTATTGTTTTCTAAGGTTTTTTTGACCTATAACTAATTTACATGATCAATCAAAAGAGGATTATTCCTCATAGAGTTTATTTAAAAGAAGTTTGGTCCATACCGGTCGATCAAATCGCGTTTAGTTCATTAAATAAACCTCTATTTTATAAAATGAGCACCTAATATTTACTTTTATATTTATCTTTACTGTCCAGAACTACCAATCTATCATAAGAAAAAAAATGTCAGAACCAGCAAACATGGAAAATAAAGAAATAGTTTTTTTGATTTTTCTACACATTTTCCTAGTTGTGACCAATACTTTTTTTGAACGCCACCTCCTCATTTCTTATTGGTCACAATTATTTATTTCTGTCCAATGCTACCGATTAAATAAAGAAGAAGTTTATGCTTAAAAAACTTTAACGTCAAACTAACTATTTAAAGTAGCTGCAAGTAAATAGTATTGATTGTTATATTGAATAGATCTTCAACCTCCGTAGAGGAGACAGAATCTACAGATACAGACGATCCTATTATAGATTTTATTTTCTTTCATTATTAAAATTTTTAATCCTAGCTTATGAAACTGTGATATTTAAGGTAAACTACCAAATAAAATTGTTCTACCGTAAAATTATAGAGGTCCTTTAATTAAAAGTGCATTTAGCTGAGTTTATAAACTGCGCTATTCTTTATAATTCCAGACACGGTTGCGAAAACAATTTTTGCTACGTGTTATATCGTACGTTAGTGAGGAAGCGCCTGTTATTACGCGAAACTAATAGTAGGTTACAACTGCAACAAAATACACCCATTTATTTTACTTTTAAAAAATGAAGCTTGATACAGAAAAGAGCAAAATAAATGTTACTAGATATTTTGAGATATAACTAAATATATACAGTGTGTAAAAGCCAAATGGAATAAATTCATTATTTAGGTTATTGTACATATTTATAAAAAATCCCGATAAACGTCAAATTTAAATTATAACTTGACATTCTTTAACGTGAAAATGCAAATCCTACCTTCAACCCCCTTAGAATGACAGGTACAACCCCCAATTTTTAAAATGGGAAGTATAGGCTTGTGATATATCATGTGAAAGGTCTTTTCATTCTTCATTCAAAAATGTTGTCCCTTTCAAATTTATTAATATTAGTTTATTAAGATAAAATAAAATTAAAATCATGTGGTTACCGAAATTCGCTACAATCAAAAAACTAAAATGTAATGCAAAACGTAATAAAATGTAAAACACGAAAAAGAATTATAAATATTAATGAAGTAGAATGTTCAAAATATTCACCGCGAACGTCTTGGCAACATCCTAATCTCAAATAAAACTGTCTTCTAACATTATTTAACGTAACAGGCGTGATCGACCTAATCGTAAGCGTTATTCGCTCTTTTAAATCATTTAAATCAAAAGGTTTAGTTTTGTACACATGGCTCTTCACATGTCCCCATAAAAAGAAATCTAATAATGTAAGATCAGGTGATCGCGCTGGCCATTCAATCCATCCTCGCCTCCCTATCCACCGATTGGGACATATTGTATCGAGGTACTGCTGGACATTAAGTTGGTAATATGGTGGTGCTCCATCTTGCTGAAACCATATCATATTCGCTGGAACTTGAGGGTTTTCTGGATCAGGATATAAATTTGCCAACGGTGGAATGACATCATTTTGAAGTAGTGCCAAATAATTGTTGCCATACAAGTTGTCTTCAATGAAAAAGGGACCAATGATATTGTTTTCTACAATCCTTGCCCAAAACATTAACCTTTTGAGGGTATTGAGTGTGTTCTCTCATCCAGTGAGGATTTTCCCTGGCCCAGTAGCGGAATATTTGCCGATTAGCATGACCGTAAAGTAAAAAAGTACACTCATCAGAAAACATAACGTCTTCTAATTGGATAATATTGTTATCCAACATGTCGATCATTTCGAATTCATTTCAAATTTCAGTCTCTATTTACATGTAGATAATGTCGCATCAAAGAACGCTAACCGAAGATGAGCTTCGCGACCTCGCGAACGTGACAGAGAGTGATGAGTTAAAGTTGAGTGATGAACAGTTCCCAGAGTACCTTCTGTAACAGTTCCTTTAAAAGACGGTAATATTCAGTGGTCTCTCGATTCTTCTTTCCAAAGAAGTAGTTTTTTTTTCACGGCCATTATTGTAAATAATGCTCCAGGAGTTACAAGGTACGCATGTGCACAAATGTTCGATATCAAAAATTTATTTGACGTACTCTTTTCTGACATAGTTGCAAACCAATTATAAATATGAGCAGCACGGAAGGACAGCGTGTTTTTGGAGCCAACTGGAAAGATGTAGATAAAATTGATTTTCAAGCGTACATTGGTGTTTTGTTGTTAGCTGGAGCTTGTAAGTCCCATTCCGAATCAACTAAAAGTTTGTAGAATGAAAAAACGGGTCGTAGTGTACTTCGAGCAACAATGTCCCTGAAAGTACTTACAAAAATTTAGCAAATACCTTTTGATAACAGGACTACTAGATAGAATAGGAGG
>OU898280.1:121391634-121503967 GCA_918026665.1 Diabrotica balteata
TCTGTGCTTCTTCTTCGATTTGGCGACTTATTACAAAATATTTTACTACCTTGTTTTCTCTCATTCGTCTGATATGGTTATTACATTTTCTTTTTCTTTCTTGCACCTACTCATTAATTTTAAACTTATTATACTTTTAAAGACTAGTGTTCATAATGAAAATGTATTATTTAATTGATAATTGAAATTTTATGAGAATTCAAAATTTTAGTACAAAATATTTTTGCAGATAAAAACGGCACTGAAGACAAATGTCAGAAACCACTAGCACGTGTCACGCCCATAAAAAAATGTGATACAACCGACACATGTGTTACCACTCAGAACTCGACTGTTAGGAACTTGAACTCGTCTTTGAACTATCCATCAACATACCATTATAGCATAAGGAACCGTACTAATAAGAACAATAGGGATCTGGTACCTGAGGAGGAAGACGGTACAGACTATTCGCCTGACCCTTTTGAAGATTCAGGTAGTGCGTACTCCCCTAGTTCAGATGGGAGTAACTCTAGTTTGGATGTTTCAAAAGAAAATGTGACAAGTCCTATTACTGAAGACCATAATAAAGAAGACACTCCGTTAACCCAGCGTATAGTGGCTCAAAATACCAAAGATGATGTAGAATTATGCCCAGTGTCAGTAGCCGAGACGAGAAAAGAGAGAGAAAATAATGGAAAGAGAATACGAGATAAAGGACACTCATGCTATTTTTGTCAAAAAATAATATGCAACAACTTTTCTAGACATGTTGAGAAACATCATGAAAATGAAACGGAGGCTGCTAGAATCTTAGCTATGCCCAAAAACTCTAAAATACGACGGGACGCATTCGCCAACTTAATAAGATATGGAGACTTTTACCATAATTGCGACGTCCTATCTTTGAAAGAAGGGGAACTTATTTTAACTAGGAGACCTACTACCAAGGAAAAAGCATTTATATCATACTCGGATTATGGTCCCTGTCCTGAATGCTTAGGGTTTCTTCTCAAGAGACAGCTCTGGCATCACTTACGATATACATGTCCTTCAAAGTCGAAGAACGATGAAGATTCTGAAAGAGCTTCGGGAAAAGGTCCTATCGTAGAAAGTGCAGCACTATTAAATGGTATTTTAGGACATAATTTCACACCTCGATTCTTAGACATCGTGAACCATTTTCGAAATGATGCAATTTCCAGTAGATGCAAAGAAGACAACACAATCATGCTTTATGGAGCATTCCTGTATGAAAAATATAGCTGCACGCAATCGGAACTTATAAGGCAGTCTATGAGACAGCTGGGGAGATTAACTCTAGAAATGAAGAGGAAAGGAGAAAGTTTCCAAAATTTAAGTGAAGTCCTTGTTCCCCAGAAGTTCGACTTGATTGTTAATGCAACCAAGGTAAGTCTGTTAAACACTATATAGACTTACGTTTTTAGAATTGTTCTGATTTAATTGAGAATAAATTTCATTTAAGCTATATAATCACTACACATATTTTTTTTTTATAGGAAATTTGTATAGTAACTAGTGATCCAACAAAAAGGCAAGAATATCAAATCCCATCTCTAGCTCTCAAAATAGGATATGCCATAAAAAAGTGTGCATCGATTGAACGAGGACAATGCCTAAGACGAGGAGATCTGAAAAAAAATAGACAACTTGTTGCATTCCTTCATTTATTGGACCTAGAATGGAGTGTTAGAATTTCATCTAATGCACTTTCTACCTTGTATTCCAGAAAACAGAACGCAGAGGACTTGCTTCCAATTACTAGTGATCTGATTAAGCTAAATAGCTTTTTAGACTCTAAAATAAGGGAAATAAGGAAAGACCTTTCTTCCCTAAATTATAGTAAACTTGTCTCCCTTACATTAGCTAGAATCATAATATTCAACAAAAGGCGTTCTGGGGAAGCAGCAAAAATGACTCTTAGCCAATATTCGTCAAGACCCAACTGGAAAAATTTCGGAACAGAGGAACTGAAAAATTCATTGACTCCTCTAGAAAACAAAATTGCATCTTCGTTAACCATGGTAAAAATCATGGGCAAACGTGGGAGAATAGTGCCTATTCTACTTACCAGTGAAATAAAAGAAACAATTGATTTGATCATATCCCAACGTATACAATATGGAGTCCTTAGTGAAAATCCATATGTTTTTGCCATTTCAAAAACAACAGGAAGTCACATGAGGGGACATGATTGTCTCAAAAAGTGGTGTGAAGAAGCAGACCTTAATGCACCTGATTTAGTGACCAGCACTAAACTAAGGAAATATGTAGCAACTGTGTGCCAAATATTCAATCTAAATGAAAATGAATACGATTGGCTAGCTCGCCACCTGGGTCATGATGTTCGCGTTCATAGGGAATTTTACCGTCTGCAAGAAAACGCAGTCGAGCTTACAAAAGTAAGTCGTTTACTCCTAGCGGTGGACCAAGGTGAAGCTCACAAATTTGCAGGAAAGGCACTAAAGGACATAAATCTCACAGGTATTCGTAAGTTCTTAGTTGAAATTTTAGAACGCACTTAGTTAGTACCAACTTGTATTATATAATTTTTTTTTAAGATATGGATGGCATAGAAGACAAAGAGGCTGACTGCATAGAAGCAAATAATAGTAACGTTGGGGAAGATGAACAGAATGAAAATATTGCTTTGCCTGAAATAACAGGTAAGGACCGATATGTAACTATTTTTTAATTATAAAATCGAACAATATTTAGAACTGAAACTTTGGGTGACTTTTCAATGCGTTGATTACTAAAAGTCCTTTACTGAACAGATTCTGTGAACAATATACTTCCCAAAATTCATGCAGAATTTAAATTTATTAGAAAACACAATTCTTTAGATTTTCCTTTTCTATCGAATCATCAAATTATTTTTCGAATCGCATATTAAATAAATGGCATCTTCAGATTTGCTAGTTACGCCCAATCTTTTATCGATATTTTCCATGATCATTTTGCACAAAAATGGTTTTGATTCATTGATGCAATATTAGAATTCTTTTTTTAATTAATAAGTGATTTTAGTAACGCATACGATTGAATCGTGCCGCATAGCAATTAAATTACTACCTGAAGCATTTCGGTCATCAAAGTTGACCTCCTAAACAGCCTGTGGGTTTTTTTAAGTGGATAATATGATGATAAGCGGTTTCAAAGTCACCGAGTCACAATAATTTAATTGCTGCATTAGCAATTTCCTGGTACTGTACTCTCTCGTCTCAGTCTACAGAACTGGTTCCCGATAGTGTACTCGTATTCAAATTTCATAAACCCTGTGAAAACAGACACCAGCGCAGTATTCAACGCGCGTCTTATAATTCTTTTTCAGCTATTCACAGTTTAATAGTACCATTTTATTTACTTGTAGATGGGGGAGCTGGAGCAGTGCACAGAAATGATCCAAAAAAGAAATGTGTTAGCTTCAAGCGCAGGCCATGGACCACCGAAGAAAAGGAAATAATCCTAAAGGAGTTCAAATCACTTATAAAGAGGGGCTCCCTGCCAGGAAAAGAGCAATGTACCAAGTTATTAGAGGAGCAAATAGTGTTCACAGGAAGAAAATGGACCGATGTGAAATTTTTTGTTAAAAACTATTTACAAAAATTAAGAAAAATAACGAATACATTTTCTGATTAGGCGGCGTTAAAGTATTACGTAACGCAATGTTTTGCAAGATTTTTGGCCCCCCTCCCTCCATGTAACGCGCCGTCACACTCTTGTGTGCCCATGAGTAACCATGTTTACCTAAAAGTACCTAAATTACCTAAAAGTCGGTAAAATAACTTTTTTTAATATTTTAATCACATTTTCGGTAATATTAAATAAAACAAAAGATTTCGAACTCGCTATAATTAACTTTGATTACTAATATTACAATATTTTAGGTTTTCCTTACTTGGTTCCGCGTTACATTTATTTTTGGCTGCATCCCTTATTATTCTTCTCATGCAATCTTATATCAACTTTTTTAAATAATAAACTTATAAATTAACATTTTTATTTCTACATTTGGCAATACAATTAGAAACGGAAACGTAACTGAAGTAAAACATTCTATCTTCTTTCGGTGCCATATAAGATAACCCTAACATTGGCAATTACATTGGCGAATTGTTCACGGTCTTTATCTAATCGAAATAGTTTTTCGGTACTCCGTTTTCCTATCCAATCGCAAATGTTCTTAAGCCATGACATTTTGCTTCCAATTCTTCTGCTGATCTTGATTTGACCGTTTATGATGAGCTGAAGGATTCTGTATCCGTTTTCTCGGAGACCATGCAACAGGCATAAAATAGTTCTTTTATTCCAGGTCCAGGGGGTTTCGGGGCATTCTTCTCTACAATTACATCTCAAATGCCTCTAGGCGATTGATCAGCCTTCAGAGTCCAGGTCACGGTGGTTTGTAACAACGCTGACAAAATATATCATTTGATAAATATTTGACGTAATTTTGAGGTTAAACTGTGGTCACAGAAGAATGATCTCATTTTTCAAAACGTTCGAAACAAACTAGATGCTTCCATTCTGCATTTGATTTCTTGACTTGGGTCTAGTTGATCTCTATTGTAGCATACCAGATATTTAAAGTGAGTAACTGTCTCAATTTTTTGTATAACTATTTGTAGGGAAGCATTGTCGTAAGGTTGGCGATTGAAATAATAAATTTTGTCTTCCTGTCGTGAAGATTTAGTTTTAGACCCCTTTCTCTTCCTGTCGTGTTTACTCAATACAAAAACTTATGAATGTCCTGGAGAATATCGCATAAGATAACAGTGTCATCAGCATATCTAAGATTATTGTTCAGTTCACCACTGATTTTTACTCCCAAAATCTTTATTTTGCAAAGCCTGTTTGACAATTGTACCCGAATAGATATAGTAGTAGTATTATACCCGAATAGAATAGTATCACAGCGGGATAGAATACATCATATCTGTCGCCTCTTTGAATGTAAAATGCATTGATTAATGTACTATCGGCTGGTACGACTACTTCCAATATACGTTTTCTATGATGTGTAAATCTCTATCATCAATGCATTTGATTCTTAATGTGTTCAATAGTGTTCCAAACTTACTTTGGAAAAGTATATTTAAGCCAAGAAAGCCTAACAAGTACGCAGCGCATTCCTAAATCCAATCTGAATTTCACCTAGCTCCCTTTTGTAATGAAAAATGCGAAGAAAAAAATGTGTGGCTCATCAAACAGTCAGTGTAGCTAATCTGCATTCGTCGTATTTTTTTGTCCCTATTTCTTCGAAATTGCTAAAAAACAAACTTCAGCCAATCCTCAGTTATTCTACCAGTAGTATAATATACATCATTAAAAAGCTTAACTAGAGCACTGATGTAGTCGTGTTGTATCATTTTTAAGAGTTCAGCTAAAATGTTGTCTGGTCCAGTTGTTTTCTTGGATTTGACTGATTTTATTGCATGAAGAAATTCAAATTTCTTCAATTTAATCCTTCGGTTCTTTAAACCTTCGACTTGAAACTTCAGGTCCTTCTTGATTTACTTTGCTTTGTATGTTTTTCCTGCCACCTTAAAAAAATTCAGTTATATAATTAGTCCATGTTTAAATATTTCTCGTTCATCAATGATATCTTTTCCTGCATTAGCTACTACAGTATTAGTGTTTTTTTTATGATACAGACCCGCAAATTTACGAACATTGTTGTGCTGCAAATTGAACATGTCATACTTCTTTTCTAATGTTTTCATTTCTAAACATATATCTGCCATCCACTTTTCTTTAGCCGCTCGAATTTTTTGTTTTATTTCTCTTTGTTTTCTTCTGTATTCGTCTGGCTTGTCCTTGTATTTTGTTCTTTGTTCTATTAGGTCTAATAATTCCTCCGTCATGCATTGAATCTATTAGTTACACTATATTCTTCTATTATCTTGGTCATCTGTTCACGAAATAAATTCTTTTTTTTTTAACATTTTTGGTTGTTCTCATTTCTTTCATATAATTGTAGACCATTTCATAATTTTCTATTTTACTTTTGTTAACGTCCGAAATAGTAAAATTCTTTAGCTGATATTTATTCTCTATTCGTTTTAGTCTGACTCTTTCATCGGCGATTAAAGGGTTGTGATCAGATCCATTATCTGCTCCTGAGTATCCCATATTATGTTTTTAAGGTCGCATTGTAGTGATAGTCAAAAGAAATCGTAAGGCACCTGCTTACATTATTTCAACAACCTTATTAGAAGTTGTGAAAACTTGCATGATCCTTTATCTAACTGACTAGACAGAAAAACAGTTTCAATATACTTCTCGAGTGGTAGCAGCAGCATTCGTACGCACATTTAACCACTTGCCAGAAATATTACGATTTACGGTCGTGAGTGCTATACCATTCCAGATTAGGTTCTGCTGAATCCTGCAAGCTCTATTTAGGCCTTCTATGTTCCACTGAAACAGCTTCATTGTCAATTTTCACGTTTTATTTTGACAATTTTGTAGAATGAATTAAATTTAATAACACTGACCACAGCAACGTGTTTCTGTGTATTACCTACAAAGAAAACAAAATAAAAAGGGCGTATAATACAGTCGAAGGATTCCTCGTAAAACATAAACAAAAGGAACATAATAAAAATATGGTACAAGTCATTGGAGGGATTCCCCTTAAAGATAAACGAAACGAATTAACAACCGGGGAGATTTCTCCATAGCTTTTTTATTTACAAGACTCCCCTCCCCCTTAATAGCGGTTGTTTCGACTGATTTCAACTAAATGTTTATTAAAATACCTGGTTTTATGAAATCAAAACCAGGTGAAATTTTCTAAAATTCAATATTTTTCTTTATGTGCCGTTTTATACCGAAGGTTAACGACCATCAAACGATAGGTTTATCTGTTTTGTGCCACATGTATTATGTTTAAAGTTTAATAAAGTAACATTATCGAAAAACTTATTTTGTTTTATTTTCCATAATTGTGGTTAATTCGACAACACGTTTTAGAAAAGACAAAGGCCTAACTACATCCTTAGCTTTGTTGTTTTGTTTTAATTGTGTTATTTTAAATACATGCTCTTAGTATAATATTCGGATAAATAAACAGTGAAAGCTTTAAACAGTTAAAGTGTTTCCACAGTAATTGTTTCCAAGAACAATTAGTCTCTCTAAATTATGTTGTGCTGTTGTAGAGATGTAGAAATCGTTTTTTTTTTTAATTCAAGTTGGATAAGAATGAAAACTTTTGTGCGACGGGCCGTCTAAAAAATTCGACGCATTCTTCTCCAGCACCATATCTCAAAGGCATCAATTTCTTGATGAAGATGTCTAAGTTTCTGCCCCATATAAAAATATTTAGAATGCAGGTACATTCACAAGTCTCATTTTGATTGTTTGAGAGATAGATCTATTTCCAAACTTAACTTAGGCGACTTATCGTATTTTTTGCCATATGCACATTTAGCGTTTTCGAGTTTTTGCTTTGCAGTTACCATTATCACTTCTACTAGATCCGAGATAGTTAAAACTCTCTACTATCCTGTAAGTGCTTGTTCAGCTGAATAGTCTTGAATTTGTCATCAATATCTTCATCTTGTGTATATTAATTTAAGACCAACTTTATTGCTTTCCCATTCAGCTCTTCCAGTTCATTTGCTGCTGTAAGGATAATATCTTCTATAAATCTTAAATTGTAGACTTTTCTATCAGCCACCGTTACTCCATCAGACTATCCTTCTAAAGCTGTCCTCACGACATGTTCACCAAACATATTGAATAAGTATACGCATCCTTGTCTTTCCTCTCTCTGTTCTGAATTGAGTTGAGAATTTCTGATCTAGTCATACTGTTACCATATTGGACTGGTATAGAAGTGTCGTCAGGAGTATAGGTGTACCCATCTCTTTTATCAGCACGGTATCATAGATACTTGAAACTGTGTCCACTTTTCAATGAGTTGTCTTAGGTGCAGGATTTGCTCAAGTATACCTTTTCCATTTACAAATTTCGCTTGTTCTTGTAGTATTTGATGATGTAGGAATTCTTCAGGATCACTATCTACTTGATCTAAAGAAAGGTGTTATTCTAGGTTTTGCTGGAATTCGTTGATTTTTGTGGGGTTAAGGGACGTGATACTTATTCGGGATCTTTTTTAAGTACTTTAAAATGAAGTCTGATAATAATACTAGGAGTTGATGCATATGTATCCTCTTATCTTTTGGTGGCCTAGGCTTTCCATCTGAAATTTATTAGGATAATGTAATCTATTTGATTTCTTGTTCGTCCATCTGGGCGGCGCCATGTATACAATCTACGTAGACATCCCAATTTCATAACAAATCCAAACCCAGACAATATATTAAGATAGTAATAGTACCCCTGACCCAGTAAGCTTAATAAAAACTTATACGGATGATCTAGATAAGCTACTGAAACAGTTAAATCAACTACATGAAAATTTATCAATATTATTCTGAACCTATTTTCTTATGGCATCTTAATTCAATTACTATTTTTATGGGAATAAGCCACAATATAAGTTAAAAATAAGTTTATTTTTGACGTTTCGACTTCCACTTCGGAAATCGTTATAAAAAATATATATTGTAGCCTATTCCCATAAAACTACTAATTAAAATTTATCAAATATGAAAACAAAAAATAGATACACTAGATTTCGAAACAATATACTTAAATCCATACAATCAGAATTCTGACGATTGAAACGTTAGTGAACAAACCTCTAAGTATTATTATTATCTAGTACAGTTTAGCTAAATTTGTCCGCTTTCTAGGACACCTGACTGCATGGCATAGATAACTACATGATAATTACAAGTGTTGTGACATCATGCTTAACACACCTGCAAACTACATATAGTGTGACCACTTTGCACACCTGCAAACTTCTTATACTGTGACCACTATTTCACACATGCAAATAATTGTACTAGTGACATCGATGTCACAAGTCCGGTTAGTACACAAATTAATAACTCTGGAACCACGGGGTGTATCAATTTCAAACTTAGCGCGTAGGCATCAGGGAATTTTTCTTATCATCTTGCATTACCCTATGTTCATGTGTCCATTTGTCATGATATTTCACAGATGCCAAACAGTAAATTACACGAAACGTGTATGTGTGTGTATGTGTGTTGTTTGAGACTGATATGGCAATTAGACAATAAATCTATTTTTGACTCACAGCATCAAAGAGTAATAATTATACAATCATAATCACTTTTTCAATAGCAGAATTATTAAACTTCCAACAAGGTTTGCTCCGAGGGATAAAAAATTACTATGTTGTTATAGGAAGTACTATAAAATTTTCAAAAATACGTTTTTTTTCTAAGTTTCGGCATGGTGTCGAATATTGAGCTAGCAGACAAGTTTCCGAATAGGTTTATGGGAGCAAAATTATCAGGATGGTCAAAGTTTAGTAAAATCTTAACTAAACACTTTTTTATTTCAGTTATAAGTAGAGGAGAGTAAATTTGAAAAAAAAATTCTCCTTTAATTTTAATCTATCACAATTATTGACTTTTCACAAGGGGTAGTTAAGGGGTGAAAAATTGCTAGGGTGGTAATACATTCGTAAAAACCTATCAAAACACTATGGTATGTCGTACATATTTATTTTAATTCTGCTAGTTGGAACCGTAAGCCAGCAAAATCGCTCCCCTTAAGGGTGGTTTGATGGTGAAAAAATATTATGATGGTAATAAATTAGTGAAAAATGGATGAAAAAATATGCCATCAACAAAAAGTTTATTTTTTGGATTCTGCTGGCTTGAACCTTGAGCCAGCAGAATCGCTCCCATTAAGGGTGGTTTGGTGGTGAAAAATTATTAGGGTGGTAATAAATTAGTGAAAAATGGGTGAAAAAATATGCCATCAACAAAAAGTTTTTTTTTGAATTCTGCTAGCTTGAACCTTAAGCCAGCAGAATCGCTCCCCTTAAGGTTGGTTTGGTGGTGAAAAAATATTAAGGTGGTAATAAATTAGTGAAAAATGGGTGAAAAAACATGCCATCAACAAAAAGTTTTTTTTTTGAATTCTGCTAGCTTGAACCTTAAGCCAGCAGAATCGCTCCCCTTAACGTTGGTTTGGTGGTGAAAAATTATTAGGGTGGTAATAAATTGGTGAAAAATGGGTGAAAAAATATGCCATCAAGAAAAAGTTTTTTTTTTGAATTCTGCTAGCTTGAACCTTAAGCCAGCAGAAATCGCTCCCCATTAAGGGTGGTTTGGTGGTGAAAAATTATTAGAGTGGTAATAAATTAGTGAAAAATGGGTGAAAAAAATATGCCATCAACAAAAAGTTTTTTTTTTTGAATTCTGCTAGCTTGAACCTTAAGCCAGCAGAATCGCTCCCTTAAGGTTGGTTTGGTGGTGAAAAATTATTAGGGTGGTAATAAATTAGTGAAAAATGGGTGAAAAAATATTACGTAGGTTAAATTGGATTCCGCTCATGTGTCCCCGCTAGCTTAAGGGTCCTTTATCTGCGTCCTATCCTTTTATCGAAGCAAGCTTTCCAAAGCTTTGCTTACGGTTGAAAGTAGGCTGATGGGTTGATAATATGTTAGTAAATTGGGTTCTTTTTCTGGCTTGAATTATAATAATTTTCAGCTAATATTTACATTTTTGGAAAGTATTGTTACGAACATGCTTTCGGCGTGGCCCATGTAACGGTTACATCTCGAAAGGGCCTCGAGAACCTTCACGATGTATCACATATATATATATATATACTATACTTATTATATATATATATATATAAATATATATGTCTTCATATCAAGGCGAGATCCGTTTGTATCATAAGCTATACAAAAT
This sequence comes from Diabrotica balteata, assembly GCA_918026665.1. Taxonomy (NCBI): domain Eukaryota; kingdom Metazoa; phylum Arthropoda; class Insecta; order Coleoptera; family Chrysomelidae; genus Diabrotica; species Diabrotica balteata. Next base: position 121,402,446 of record OU898280.1, read on the forward strand.
GAGATCCGTTTTGCAAGGCGAGATCCGATTTTGGATCTCACCTGTATCCGTATTCACGTGTATATAGTGACATCTCGATGTAACAATGATAGGGGTACAAAGAAATCGATTTTTGTCTGGACCTCATTTTGCACCCCTTTTGGTGAATTTTATATTGCAGTAGTTCCACTAAATCCGCTGTAGAGGCAGTGCGAGCGATCCGTTGTGTATATGCTAAATATACATTTTGTAGACAACCCGAGATCCGGTAAATTTGGCAACATCGCAAATGAATTTTACAGTCAGACCTCTCACTCCCTTCGGCTTATTTCCGGTTTGAATAATATTATTTACATTATTAAAGAGCTCTGTCCAGAAAGGCGATTGTCAAATATCTCGACAACTAGACGTCGTATCGAAGAAACTTAGGAATATTTTTTTAATGGTTTTTCAAAATCTATATACTTATGCAATAGCAGGGTTCTTATTCTCCCTGCGAACGCGGTGGGTGTAGCAACTTTGAATTTTTAACTGGAAACCCTTTATTTTTATTTAAATAAACATTTTGAAATTAGATTAGAACTATTATGGATATAGATATAAAATTAGAATAATTAATTAAATTAGAAATTTAGAGTTGAAAATACACAACTTTTGTGTGAATCTATAATAGCTTCTTTAACCAGTGGGAAGAGCTTCAAAATCGTCGTTTTGATGACATTTTTAGGAGTTAGATGATTTGAAGTAAATTTTTAGATAAAATTATGTAGAACACGTTGGTAAGTGTACTCGAAGTCTAAAAAATTTCGGAGACATTGTTTATTTGTAGTATTATTTTTTTTACAATTTTTCTTCGCATATCTTCTCCACTGTTTGTTTTACAAAAAATGTCAAAAACGTATTTTAATCGCTTTAAAAGACCTACAAATAAAGCTAAACCGCGTTCAATTTGAATGAGAGTTACAAACACAAATCTGTTTTACATATCATTTATAATTAAGGGACCAACTATGCTGTTCACGTACTATGTTAAGATTCCACGGAAATATTTTTCAATATATGTAGTTCATTTATGTAAACTTGGACACTGTACGTCAAATATTGACTATAGCTATTATAAACAAATTAACTTCATATTTCCTTTAAATTCGTTTACTGAAGAAAATCCAAATTTAGCTATACAGCTCGCACTCCCTCGTAGGGGAAAATTCACTCATCCCAGACACCCACCATATCAAAAGGATTGACCTGTGGGACTCTTTCTGTGTTCGATTTCTAGATGTCGGTACATCGGGGTTTGTCCCAAAAATTTTCTTACATTATTATCTAGTATTATATAAAGCTTATTAAGGACCATGAATGTGTTGCTTGTGTGAGTCCATTTCAAATATGTAAAGAAATAATAAATAAGACTTACTCACAATCAATTTAATTTAACTATCAGACGACCGGTTTTCGCTTTCTACAATATGCAAAGCATCCTCAGGTCTCGATACAAAGTTAAACAAATGATGCCGGTACTCTATTAATAGATGGATGGTAGAACATGTTTGAAACTACTTTATATTGTTGAATGGAGAACTCAATACTATTATTGCAGTTGTTTGACAGTAAAACGGGAAGTTCTTGAGGAGATAGATTTGATCCAATGAATTTGAGATATGTGTGAGATTGTTTGTTAAATGTAAGTGATGTAATATACTATTGTGTTATTAAAGGCTATTTATACTTATTCCAGAGATATATTTTTGTAATGTGTGTTATTTATTGAGTAATTGTTTTATGAAGGTGACAGTTTTATGACAATGAATAAGTGTAGATGTAAAAAATTGTGTGGGTGTGCAATTATTTTCCAACTTGTAGTTATCAAATTACTTTGTTAAAGTTCTATTGGCAATGAGTTAATTATTGGAATAGTCAATTCATTGTGCCCAAGACTATGATGTAGTGCATTAAGGTCCTTCCCCCTTTTAAATTCATGTTTGTTTCGTCCCTTATAAGTGTTTTCTGTTTTAGTGTGTTTAAATTATCCTTAATTGTTTGTATTTTACCATTTTATTTACTTGACTATTCCAATAAATAACTCATTGCCAATAGAACTTTATCAAAGTAATTTGATAACTACAAGTTGGAAAATAATTGCACACCCACACAATTTTTACATCTACACTTATTCATTGTCATAAAACTGTCACCTTCATAAAACAATTACTCAATAAATAACACACATTTCAAAAATATATCTCTGGAATAAGTATAAATAGCCTTTAATAACACAATAGTATATTACATCACTTACATTTAACAAACAATCTCACACATATCTCAAATTCATTGGATCAAATATATCTCCCTCAAGAACTTCCCGTTTACTGTCAAACAACTGCAATAATAGTATTGAGTTCTCCATTCAACAATATAAAGTAGTTTCAAACATGTTCTACCATCCAATCTATTAATAGAGTACCGGCATCATTTGTTTAACTTTGTATCGAGACCTGAGGATGCTTTGCATAATTGTAGAAAGCGAAACCGGTCGTCCTGATAGTTAAATTAAATTGATTGTGAGTAAGTCTTATTTATTATTTCTTTACCTATTCTTATTAAGGACGTTGTAACTGCGTTAAAGTTCAAAAGCTTGTGATATATAAAACATCTAAATTTGCAACGGTTTTTCCCTGGCAGCAAATTTCACGTTCAAGAACAAAGGATACTAATAAAAACAATTAAATCTATGTACCTATTTCTTAATTATTATCTTGTGTTAGTTATCTTACTCTATGTTAGACTCTTCATTACTATAAAAAGAAGTAACACTCTCTATGGTTAAAATTGTTCACGTTTATCACCTTTTTGTAACATTTCGCTTGGGCCTAATCGAAAATAATTTGATTTCTTAAGACATGCCGATGAAAACCAATATAATTTTGATCCTAATAACCTCTTAGGAGTTTTAGTATATGTATGTATGTTTCTCTTCAGTTTGGATTCCGTGCTTAAAACTGGTACCAGCTCTATATTTCCTTTACTCCAGCTAGTTAGCAACAGATTCGGCAGTCCAAAGTCTTGGTGTCATACTACATACTCATACCTTCGTTTGGATGAGTAATGTACACGAATATTATATATTAATACTGTCTGAAGTAGGAGAAAGTTTATATGTTTTATATGGACCAGTACAAAGAAGATTGTTAGTACTGGTCAAATACAAAACCAATCCTTTTAGGGTTGTAGAGGTTCTTGAACACTATTGATTTTAAAATTCTTGCATAGTCGCCAAATGATTTGCAGTTGGAGGGTTTGCCAACGGCTTGGATTAAACTCATACCTTCAAGAATGTGACACTTTTGTTACTTTATAATGGTAATGGTAGATATTTTGGACATAACTGTAAACTGTCCTATTATAGAACTTAAGGCAGATTTATTTGATGGTATCGATAAAACTCTTACAGGTACAAGTGACATTGGATATGCTGTAAATTCATATTTGAAAATATTCTCATAATATTTATGTTACTTTCAATTGCCTTGTGTTGAAAGTACCTCTTGTATGCTGATAAAAATTGGGAGCTCTAAACAGTAAGAAGAAATTTTGCTAGGCTCTTTTCTATTTTTTACGTTTTGACTTGAGTGATTGTTTAGGTCTCATGATGCACGAAATTCATCTACCATCATGCCAATCATATTGTAGCTTAATAACCATTCGTCTAGTTTTGTGCTGGTTTTAGTCAATCCCACGATTCCTCCTGCATCTTTTGAGTTGTATTTATATGTTTCAAGCTGGATCAAGTAGTTGGTTAAAGTTGCTGTTCAAACTTTTCACAACAAAAATTTTCTTCTCATAAAGTCTTCATGTAATTCTGGAGCCTTATCAGCAAGTTTGTACATGTCCAACAAATATAATGTTCCCCAAAAAGAATAGTTCACATGGTCAAATGCAAAGAAATAGGAGTACATTTTTCTAAAACTAGAACAAAATGTATTCTATAGTTTCCGCTTCTTTCAGCAAACTAAAATGGAAATGGACTTTACGGCAAGAAACATGCCGTAATCTGATTTTTGACTCAAGTTCACTGTCATACCTGTTGCTGTTCATTAAAATAATTTAAAACTTCTAATATTAAAAAATCTCAGCTCAGTGGATTTCGTGCTATTAGTAAAAAATAATGCATAATGATGCACTTTCGCAATCGAATAATACAACACAACAAAATTTTCAATGTAAAATCGACCCTAAACAACATCGCCATCACTAGAGTCGATTTGAGGTTGACTTCAGATTATGAATCTCGCCCTTCCTCGCATCTTTGCGTTTGCCACTGTGCGTCGTGACATGCCGTTCGAGTTATTTAATTTTTTCTTAAACTATTTGTCCCATCGACATTCTAAACAAACCGACATGTTCTCTGATGTTTGGTCTATAAACTAGGTAGACTATAGACCCAATATTTTTCGGGGTAGAGCGAAGAGAAACGATTTTAAAAATATGGGTTTTCAGACTCATTCTAAGTCATTTTGTATGAAGGCACTCCGTATACAACAATGGTTTGACGTATTTTTTATATATAAAATAAAAATATTTTCTAATGTCCGGATCGATATGCAAATTTTGAATAATGAATTTTCGGATATCGTAGATCCGAAAAAATGACGAAAAACAAATAAGCACTTTTTTTGTAAGGCTCCCCACCACTCCCCTCGCGCTAACGATTTTTGGACGACCAAATGATTTTGAATTAGAAAGATATTAGAAACGAATAAAAATAGGTTTTGCATTTTAGCAACAAAGTGCCCACCAAAATCTATTCTAGAAGCCTTTTTCCAGTCTTATTTACTCTTCAGTATGGAATTGTATTTACTCTTGTACAAAACTAATATTTTTATGTTAAAACAGGATTAGAATGTTAAAATGATAGCTTTTGTTATACAGATAAACTGTTTAGTTTAAATAATTTCCCCTTTTTAATTTTGTACATAAATAATAAACAAAAATAGCTTTGAGAATAGATTTCACAAATTCAATAAAACAGAGCATTTTAGTAATTCGGTTTATAAAGTTTATGTTGAAATTATTTAATAATATACATAAAAATTATAATCATTACTTAGCTTCTGTTATCTTTGAATTTTGTTTTACTACTTCAACTGACCGCTGCCCTTGCAAATATTTTTAAAATTCAAAACACCATAACCGCAAATTACTTTACTGTTTGAGTAGGAAAATATGCAATACAACACGAGCTCCGGTCGCTCGACTAATACTCTTTAGAGCTGGCAACAGTGTCTGATCTCGCGTTGATCTGTAAATATCTAAAATTTCGTATATAAGTCTTCCCCTTCCCTTTTCAGCTACGGATCTCATTTTGTTGTAAATTTATCAAAAAAATTTATGTTCAAAAATCTTTTTCCCTCTAAGTGTGCCATGATTAATATATTAATTATAAAGATAGTTATGAACAATATACTCCATTAATTAATTTCCTATTGGTGGATCTCGGGTTGTCCTCGATTTAATCGGATCTCGCCTTAATATGAAGACGTATATATATATATAATATATATATATTTATATATATATATATATATATATATATATATTTAATATATAATATATATATTATAATATATATATATATATATATATTATATATATATATATATTATATATTTATATATATAATATTATATATATATAATAATTATTCACTGTTTTTGATGGGTTGGAGTCAATAAAAGGGGCTATTTGTTGACTATTTTTTACTCGAGCTTTCAATTGTGATTACAATTTTTATCAAGAGCTTCTAAAAAATACAAAATGTCTTACAAAGTTGAACTAGAAATAAAAAAATTTTTTGTTAACTCACCAAATAAAATTAGTTTTTTATATAAAACTACTGCTTACATAATAAATACAAAAAATATTAATAAAAAAATGTCTTATTCTCATAAATGTTTCTCTGAAAAATTTAGATGAAGTTTCTTAAGAAAAAAATTGAATTTATAAACAAAAATAGAATAGCTACAACCAGCCTAAAATGTCATAAATACTAACTTATAAAATTTTTATTTTTGACATATTGTCAAAAATAAAATTTTGTTTAAAAAATTCTTCTTTGTTTAGTTTTAAAAAATTCTTTTAAACAAAGAAGAATTTTTTAAACAAAATTTTATTTTTGACAATATGTCAAAAATAAAAATTTTTAAGTTAGTATTTATGACATTTTAGGCTGGTTGTAGCTATTCTATTTTTGTTTATAAATTCAATTTTTTTTTCTTAAGAAACTTCATCTAAATTTTTCAGAGAAACATTTATTAGAATAAGACATTTTTTTATTAATATTTTTTGTATTTATTATGTAAGCAGTAGTTTTATATAAAAAACTAATTTTATTTGGTGAGTTAACAAAAAATTTTTTATTTCTAGTTCAACTTTGTAAGACATTTTGTATTTTTTAGAAGCTCTTGATAAAAATTGTAATCACAATTGAAAGCTCGAGTAAAAAATAGTCAACAAATAGCCCCTTTTATTGACTCCAACCCATCAAAAACATGTTATATTTTTTCCAAACGAGTCATCAAGTACTTCTTTTTTCTTACATTATATATTATATATATATATATATATATATATATATTATATATATATATATATATATATATATATGTTAAACGATGTTATGAGTTAGTTTAGTTGTTAAGATATTACCGAACTGTAAACCTATAAATATAAAATTCAGCAGTGACTTTTGATAAAAACTTTTGAACTTTGAAAAGTATTGTTCGTCGGGAACATCCGCGTATTCGGTAGTGATCTTTGTACGAAAGAATATTTAAAAAAACTAAGTGTGTGCCTGACCGAAGATGCTGCTAGTACAACTTTCAGTAAAACAGTTGCGTGAGCAGCTAGAAGAACTCGATGAAGAATACAGCGGGTCCAAGAAGATCCGCCAAGAACGATTAAAGAATGTTTTTAACAAGAATGGAGATGACTTAAAGATATTACATTTTCAATCAGCATGGTAAACAGTTTTAACGAAGATAGAAAAAACTTCTAAAAAAAATGATGGATAAATGCAAAAAACGTTTCCAAAAGGTTCGATGAAACGTCTCAAATTATTAAAGTACGTAGCTTGACAAAACGACGAGACTTCACAAATAATTAAAGAACTATGTATTTAGAACAATGAGAAATTTTAAGAAATTTTTAAAACATTCGATAAAGTAGAAGAGAATATCAAACAGTTAGAGAGCATGATAACCAATACAAAAGTGCTACCACCAGTTAATACACTAGCTTTAAATCCGGTAGTGAAACAAGAAGCACCAAGAGATGAAACGACACATCATATAAGATTCAAATTGCCACCATTTGATAGAAATTCCTCTTGGTCCATATACCTTAGACAATTTTGAAGCTATTGCGACGACCAATCATTGAACAGAATAAGAAAAGGCTGTTTCCTTGACTGCTGCTTTACGAGGTGGTGCTGCGGATATCCTAAGATCGATTCCTGAGGGTCAAGAAAAATGTTACCAGACCTTGTTCACTCGACTAGACAAACGCTATGGAGATGCCTATCTACAACAATTCTATAAAGTACAAATAAGAAGTAGAATCCAACGAGCAAGTGAGAGTTTGCAATAATTTAAAGCAGATGTTTCTTGTATAGCGCTGTTGGCCTATCCAGAGACATCAGAAAACATATTGGAAGAAATTGCGTTGATACTTTCATCAATATGTTAAGGGACAGTGAACTACAGAAAGCTTCACGACTAGTAAGACCGAAAGTTTTAGATGAAGCGCTCGCCATTGCCTTGGAACACGAGATAGCTTAGTCAAGCTTCACGGAACTATCGAGTACGAACCTCTAAAGAGAGCGACGTACAAAACGATAAACGTCTGGAGAAAATCGTACGAAAAGTAGTTCGTCACATGATACCGAAGAGACGTGAACCCAGATGTTGGAGTGGTAACGACGTAGGTCACATTCGTCGTAAATTGCAAGAAAATAATACAACAGACAGTAAAAAAGCTAGAACAGATCGAACATTGGGCTAGATAAAGTCATTTAAATGCTGATTCTCAGTCAAGAAGACCATGCAGTGCAAATTGTAATCACTGTGTTAAATTAGAGACCAACCACCTTAATTAATGATCAATGGCAGCCTCAACAGCCACGAGACTCTCAAGCAGATGAGCCATGTATAAAAAGATTATTGGTTTGAATGCGTGGAAATGAAAGACTTTCTTGGCAAGACATTAGTGCATGATGTCCCGAAGTCAAGTGTTACTGAAACCAATGGAATTGCTTAGTGCTAAAAGATGATATTCTTTATAGAACCTTTGAGAAAGATGATGGTACAAGATCTAGGCTTCAGTTGATTGTACCTAAAAGTAAAGTGTCAGAAGTATTGTGTCAGTAGCATGACGATGCATCAGGTGGACACTTTGGTATTACGAAGACTCTGCAGAAGGTTCGAAAACGTTTAAAGATTATATCTACCGCCTTAAGTTAAGAATAAATATGTTATAACTAACATATAGAACGTTAAGAATAAATTATGTTATAACCAACAGAGATATACATCAATAAAAATTGACGTAAGATGCCTCAACTCAACAGATGTAGGTAGCAACCACAGCCTAGTATTATGTAAAATAAGAATATTTCTGAAATATTTCCCATCCAAAAGAGCGGTGCCAACACAAACAAAAATCAAAGTCTAAATATGAAATTCACGGAATACTTATATAGGAAAAGAATATCAAGGAAGATCGCATGAAATAAAATATTAGAAAGAAAAACATCGAGGAAAGCTGCGAAAAACTCAAACATAAGATAATTAACGCAGCTACAGAATCATTTGGAGAGAGGAAAGTAACAAACATTAACATATCAAAAAAAGCACCATGATTTAAAGAGAAAGTGAAGACAAACTGTAAAGAAAAGAAGAAAGACTTTTTACAATACAGAACACAACAAACACAACAGGTATACAACCACTATAAACGAATCAGAAAGGAAACGAATACTTTTGTTAGAAAAAAAAAGGTACACAGGCAGAGCTTCTCAAAACAGATGAAACGCGACTTCTACGGTACATAAAAAGAAATATGGAGAATGATTAAAGGACAAAAAAGAGATAAAAGAACTAACAAAAACGAAATACATTCAGAAAGAAACATGGGTAGACTACTTTTGAAACTACCAACACCAGAGGTGACGACAAACAAAGAAATAAATATTGAGGAAGAAGAGGTAAAGAAAACATTAAGGAAATGACAAAATAGAAAATCGCCAGAAGAAGACAGATTACCGAATGAACTCCTAAAGTACGGAGGACTAGATCTAACCAAACAAATATTAAAACTAATAAAAAAAATAATAAAACACAACAAAATTTCTCAAGAATGGAAATCAAGCAATCTAATACCCCTCTTTAAAAAGAGAAATAAATCGGACTCCGAAATTTACAGAGGAATTAATTTATTAAACACAATACTAAAATGAATAATCAAAGTGATAACAAATAAATTGAGTGAAATGATAACACTAGCAGAAGAAAAACAAGGTTTTAAGTCGGTAAGATCATGCACCGATGCTATATTTATAAAGAGGCAAGTGCAAGAGAAATCATTAAAACACAACAAACCGGCATATCTATGTTTCGTTGGAACTTATAAAGGCATATGACCAGGTCAAATTAAAAGACATTATCCATTTACTGTAAGCAAAAGAGATACCTCTAAGAATAATCAAAGCGATCGAAAATATCGTAAATACCAAAACAACACAATCAAAGTAAACGTAGAAAAAGAACAAACCGACCCTATTGAAGCTGGCAATAGGGTAAGACACGGAGATTCAATGAGTCATCTATTATTAAACCTGATTATGGATAAAGTAATAAAAAAAGTAAGAACTAAAAAGGGTACCAAATCGGAGAAAAGCAACTTAAAATAATCTGCTATGCAGACGACGCAATACTACTTTCTCAAAGTGAAGATGATTTGCAACGTCTGCTGCACCAATCTAATATAACCGCCAGAAAATTTAACATCTTAATTTCCAAAAAAAAAAGACTTTTACCCAGTAATTTACTAAAATGTAAATTGGAGCTGGAATGTCAGATAATAGAACAAGTGATGAAGTTTAAATATCTGGGCATCACATTATCTAGCTACGGGAAGCTCGAAACCGAAGTGGAAGATCAAGTGAGTAGAGCAAACAGAGCCACAAGCTGCCTAAATGAAACCATATGGAGAAATAAAAATATCGGGAAAGAAACGACGGGCAGAATTTACAAAACAGTCATCAGACCAATAATGACATACGCGCAGAAATAAGACCTGATACAGAGAGAACAAAAAGGTTGTTAGAAACAGAAGAGATAAAAAACTTAAAAAAAATTGATGGTAAGACACTACGGGACAGAGAAAAGTACAGATATACGACATAGATGCAAGATGGAGAACATCAAGAACTGGGTAAGAAATAGAAGAGTAGAATAGAATGATCATATAAGCCGAATGACAACAAATAGAGCAGTAAAGACGGCAAGAGACGGGTTGCCCAATAGGAAGACGATTAGTAGGAAGACAGAGTCATGTCTATATAAAAAGAGGAAGAAGAAGAAGAAGAAGAATTTTAATAACTAAACTTTTACTAGTATATGGGATATAAGTCTATACTTACAATCTTAAGTAGATTTTATTTAATAAAATTGGTAAATCTTGGTAGGAATATATCCTATAAAAATTGGTAGGAATATATCCTGACTATATGATATATTCTGTTGTCAGACCGTCGAGTTGAGGCGCATACATTGTAAAAAATGTCATGGGCCCTTCCCTCCATGCTATGGCATGCTGGACGAGCCATACAGTCTGTAGTCAATACCCCAAGGTATGAGCGGGAACCCAAAGTGTATTAATACTCATACGATTATGAAACGCACCTGGCGCATCATAAGGGCCTTCACATTTCACTCTTTTTCAACTTGTCTTGAGTGAAATGTCTTTAATCTTTCCTATCGGCCTCTCTTGGCTAACTCTTGTTTCTTCCGACCCCGAATGGCTATTAGGTTTCCGAGGGCAGACGGGTCACTATATTTCCTTCTATTACACACTCTAGGAAGGCAACGGGAAACCACCTAGAGCCTAATTTTCCCAAGAAACAATCATGGAAATGGCTGATAAATACAACGGCCCCGAGTACGGGCGCTCCTTAAATGGAGCAGGGGTGCTAAGAATCTCCCGGTCAGCTAGAAACATGAACACATTTTCTAAAGAAAGAAAAATAGGTACATGGAATGTAAGAAGCATGTACGAACCAGGAAAAATTCATAACACCATTAAAGAAATGAAGCGTCTAAATATAAGTATCCTTGGAATAAGTGAAATGAGATGGCCGGGGTCTGGAAAAGTAACTGTAGATGACCACATTGTATACTATTCAGGAGAAGACAGCTCAAAACACAAAAATGGTGTAGCAATAATTGTGTCGAAGGAAACAGATGAAGCTGTAAAAAACGTCGTCCTATTCTCAGACAGGATACTGATGATACAAATACAATCAACAACAATCAATGTGAACATATTACAAGTATATGCACCCACACAAGACTATGAACAAGAAGAAATTGAAAAATTATATCATGATTTAGAAAAAGTATTAGCACCTACAAAGAAACACGATCTCAATATTATCATGGGAGATTTTAATGCAAAGATTGGTGAAGGTGAACAGGAAGATGTCATAGGGAAATATGGTCTGGGAATACGAAATTAAAGAGGAGATATGTTGGCATCTTTTTGCGTAGAAAAGCAATTAGTAATAATGAACACAATTTTCAAACTTCCAAAACGTCGTCTTTACACCTGGAAATCACCAGCAGATACACCTGAACGAGTTTTTCGTAACCAAATAGACTTCATATGTATAAATAAGAGATACAGAAATTCAGTATTATCAGTAAAAACATATCCAGGGGCAGATGTACCAACAGATCACAATATTTTAGTAGGAAAAATAAGACTGAGATTAAAAAGAGTTGCAAGGACGAATAAGCAAACAGTTACTATTGATAGAGAAACGATGCTAAATGATACTGTAAAACAAGAAATAACTAGTATATTAGAACAAAAGATGAAGTTAACATCAAGCAAAGAAGAAAGTACTGAGGAAAACTGGACGAGAATTAAAGACATCTTAAAGACTGTTCAAGAAACAAAATTGAGTGCGCTAAAAGCAAGAAAAAAACAAGGGTGGATGACAGAAGAAATACTGAGACTTATGGATCAAAGAAGAGAAGTCAGAAATAAAGATAAAAACGAATACAAGAGGATCCACGCAATAATCAGGCAGAAGATAAGACACGCGAAAACACAATTTCATAGTAAAGAATGTAATGAAATTCAACAATATGAAAAGAAACACGATACATTTCATCTGCACAAGAAATTGAAAGAGGTCGCTGGAAACAAATGGAAACAAGTATCCCAAAGTTTAGAAGACAGAAACGGACACAGAATATTAGACATCAATGAAAAGTTAAAAGAATGGGAAAACTACATTTCTGAATTATTTGAAGATGAGAGAGTAGAACACTATACACCGATTGCTATATCAGGTCCATCTATAACAGAAAGTGAGGTAAGACGTTCAATACAAACGGCAAAAAATGGAAAAGCACTTGGCCCCGATGAAGTAAGTGCTGAAATACTAAAGTTTTTGGGAGAAAATGGAATTAAAGCTCTGTGTAATCTCTTTAACAGAATTTATGACACTGGGATATTACCAACTGATTGGTTAAAGTCGACATTTGTCACAATACCTAAGAAACATCGTCCAAAGACATGCGGTGATTATCGGACAATAAGTCTGATGAGTCACGTTTTGAAAATCTTTCTGCGAGTAATACACAGCAGAATTTACACGCTGTTAGAGGACAGAATTAGCAATACTCAATTTGGGTTTAGGAGTGGCTTGGGTACAAGAGAAGCCTTGTTTAGTATACAGGTGCTAGTACAGAGATGCAGAGATATAAATCAAAATGTGTATATTTGTGCAATCGATTTTGAAAAAGCTTTTGACAAAGTCCGACATAACAAAATGCTAGAAATATTGGAAACAGCTGGATTGGACGATAAAGATCTACGAATAATTACAAATCTATACTGGCATCAAGTGGCAAGAATAAAGGTTGAACAAGAACTGTCGGATGAAATAAATATAAAAAGAGGAGTGAGACAAGGCTGTATATTGTCGCCTTTACTTTTTAACTTATATTCGGAGGAAATATTTAAGGAAGCCTTAATGGAGACAACCGAAGGTATTATTGTGAATGGAGTAACCGTCAACAATATTAGATATGCCGACGATACCTTAGTCCTTGCCAATTGCGGAGAAGACCTTCAAAATCTAATGAACAAAATAAAACAGACTTGTGATCAGTATGGATTAAAACTCAACGTTAAGAAAACTAAATATATGATAGTTAGCAAACAAAATTATATACATGATGACGGTATAAAAGTCGGAGATGCCACACTGGACAGAGTAGAGAAACTCGTGTATCTCGGCAGTAATATCAATGAGAGCTGGGATCCAACCGCAGAAATTAAAAGCCGAATAGAACAAGCCCGAGCTGCCTTTGTAAAAATGAGAAACGTACTTTGCAGTCACGATCTTAGCATTGACCTTAGAGTTCGTATGATATCTTGCTACATCTTTCCTGTCCTGCTGTATGGAGTAGAAGCGTGGACCCTAACTGAGGCTATGCTTAAACGCTTGACAGCCTTTGAGATGTGGGTATACAGACGACTACTGAAAATAAGCTGGGTCGACAGAGTTAGAAATGAGGAGGTCCTTAGACGGCTGAACCAAACAACACAACTGGTCAATATAATAAAGAAACGCAAGCTGGAATACTTCGGTCATATTATGAGACACCCTGAAAAATATGATCTTTTACATCTGATCATTCAGGGAAAGATCCAAGGTAATCGTGGTCCTGGTAGAAGAAGAACATCATGGCTGAAAAATCTAAGGCAATGGTATGGAAAATCAACTACATCGTTATTTAGAGCTGCTGTCAATAAAGTCACGATAGCGAATATGGTAGCCAACATGATATCCAACGATCGATAACGGTCATGGAACTAGAAGAATATGATATTCAAGTTAACGCTATCCCATAAATATAAATATCTTTAATATTAATTAATTAATCTAAATAATATTTTAGATAACGAAACAAATATTTTTCATAAATAATAAATACGGAAGACGTTTGATACCGTAAACAAACCTCAATATTAAAAAAGTAATTAATAGTTTCACATTTATATACCATATTAATAATTACAATTATTCAATTCAGGTCATGAATAATCAGATGCGGTTTGAGATTTCTAGATCCCCTAACAGCGATTATGGTATGTTGTGTCCACGTGAATCTGATTTTGATGATTTATCAGCATTAGCATTACTAATTTAGTACAATCGAATAGGTATTGGTAACCTATTTTCCCATAATATAGGGCAGAGTAATTTAATTTCATGAAGTGTTGGTTTAAATAAAATTAATTTCGCATACTAAAATATCAAATATGTGTTGAGTTTTTCGTTTTTATTAAGTTATTGTGAAAACAAAAACATATTAACCCGTAACTGATGAGATCCATTTTTTGTTACGTGTATGGTGAGTTGGGATCATACTGACCCCAATTTGTTTTACAAAAATATTTGTTTATATTAAAAAAAATGACTTCAATAACTAACCCTTTCGGTACCGAAGGGTCAAGTTGTTTTGTAGTTGACGGAGGAGGTACATTATGTACCACATGCATTTTTATAGATTAAATATTAACATAATGCAATAATTATAGTTAAATCATAATTAAAACAAATGCAAGAATTTTTTATTGAATATGAGTAACAATAAAAAATATATGGTGTCTTGAAAAAATTAATTATCGTTTTTTTTGATTAGCTTTACATTTTGTACATATTATTGTTTGAATTGTTGGTTGTTTGATGTTCAGCACAAACAAAGAATTTACAAGATTTGCACGTTTTTCTGCTTTTGCGGTCCTTCTTGCGTGGACAAAGTAAACATTGCCCTGAGGATTTCAAGATGGTGGCGTCATTTTCGTGATTCTTCCTTGATCTTATCCATAGTATCTACGGCACCTTTTGTAGAATTGTAATGCAAGATTATGTCTGGCTTATAGTCCGTCTCTTCTCCGCTAATTTTATCGTTTTTATGTTCTGTACTCAATAAAATTACTTCCTTATTCTTTAAGGAACGTAAGACGCCAGTGTTATTTTCTCAGTAAAGGCAAAAACTGAGAACTTTTCTTGTCTAGAAATATTGGGTAGTATTGCTGGAGGGATATCCTGCTTGTTTTTTCGAAGTGTTCCACATAATGTTATTTGTCGATCTAGGAGTTGTTTTGCCAAGGGAACACTGGTAAAGGAATTATCAGTAGTGATGCAATAACCAGTTTTTAGAAATGAGACCAAATCAAGTACTACTCTTTTGCCCTTTTTTTTCTTTTTTGTTACCATCTTTTTCAGTATAAATCTGAAGGTTAGCAGCATAAGTGATTGTTGCATCAACTAGAGCCCATATTTTGATGCCATACTTGGCTGGTTTTGATTTCATGTAAACTCTAAATGGACACTTACTCCTAAAACTTACAAGTTGTTCATCAACAGTTAGATGAGAGCGGCACTTAAAACTTTCTTTACAGTGTTCTACAAACTTTGTAAACACTTCCCTAAAAGTTGCTAGTTTGTCAGAACTTCTGCGTTCTTCTCTAGTGTTCAAATCATCGAATCGCATAAGTGAAATTAAATCTAGAAATCGGTCGCGTGACATGGCAGCCGGAAAAATAGATCGACTGTACAAAGGGTTTCGACACCACAAAAAGTTTCCTATTGGCTTTTAGCGCACCCGCCGTAATTAAGAGTCCCAAGACCGCGTAAATTTCGACTGATCAGTGGGCAACCAGATTCTTGTTTTATTAGGATTTTTCCCATTCCAATCCTGAAAGTATTTCTCCGCTTTCTGGTTTGTACATTTGACGATGATATCTAAAATTTTCTCATCTACAAATAATTTGAAGCAATCACTAATTTTAGCGACTTTTTAGATTTTTCTGTAAGCCCTGGTTTTTCGAGCAAGTTTTTTGTGCGACATCTAGTTTGTCGTAAAGGACGATTTTTCCAAACTGAACCATTCTTGGAAATAAATGTGGAATCTACTGCCCCAAAACTGGTTTATCAGAATCATTACTGTTGCTCTCAGATGGCTAAAATATAATAAACTGACGATAGAAATATCGTACATAAAACAAAAATAAAAATTACCTGCAGAACTTCAGGCTCATATTCCGCTACTTCTAAATTATCATCTAATTCTGAATCATCCGATAAACTATCTCTTTCCGAAGGGTTATTATCATCACTTTCCTCTCACCACTGCACTGCAGTTTCACGATCCTGTTCTTTCCGAAGGCCTAACTTTATTTTTTTTGACATATCGGTAAATCGTGTATCACAAATTGATAAACTAAAACGGTAAGTCATCCACAAAACTGATTTGTGTGTTATTGCAAACAACAGGTTTGGTGTCGTGCGCAAAACGTCTGGTTTAGTCAGTTTCGTCGTCCGCAATGTAAGAAGTAACTAGAACAGTTAAACAAAATTCCAACATTTTTTAAAATTATTCAAGAAAAATCGAATTTGGGGTACAATCTGTACCCCCCTCCGGTAGAGGAAGGTTACAGACGTTTATTTTGTTATAACATAAATTTACCAAATATTTGAAATACTTATCACGCATAAAAAATTAATTTAAGAAACAGCCTCAAAAAATAAGTTATTTTGTAACTAGACCAAACATTATCATGTATCAACAAAAAAGGAACAAAATTTTTTTCCTTAAAACATAAATTTAAACATTCAATCTAACCTACCAATACAAAAAAATATCCAAAACAGAAAACGTCATAAAAACTACAATCTGTTCTTATAGGCAATCTTTGCAAATGTGTGTTTCACACATGTGGCATATTGGCGCTTGCGACTAACGCAAACTATCTTCGTTTTTCTATCCAATGATCGTGGACCTTTTGAGCACCTTACTCTTTTTTCTTAAATAGCATTATTCTGTTCAGGAATGTCCGTTTTTAAAATGCAAGCGATATTATGTCTCAGTTGCCTTGGAATTTCAGAAATAGTTAGTCTTCTTTCCATATGATCCTGCACAAGCTGCCGAGCCAGCGATTTGATGAACTGATACCTTGACTTTTGGAGGTTTTTAGGTAGGGATGAGTATATTAATAACGCATTGACAAAAGAAATATCCAAAATTGTATAAAAATAAGTAAAATGCCATCTTCGACTTCTAAGGTGTGTAGAATACACTGTACATTTTTCATCTAATGCATCAACGCCTCCATTTGTTTGATTATATAACTCGATAATTTCGGGTTTGTTTGTTTTATCGTTTACTCCATTACTGTATTGCATTGAACATATCAAAAGTACCGCTTTTAGTGGTTTAGGTACATATAAAACTAATGTAACTCTATCGCCAAATTAAAATATTGATGATCCCGTGAGCCTCGTTTTAGATGGCAAAAAAGAAATAGATATCTCGCTTTTATTTTTTAACAGTTGTCTGCTGTTACGTTACGGTAAGAGCCCTCAAAACTAGACGAAGAATTGATTGCATTAGTTTGTTAAATTTTCTTTCCTCTTCTGACAATGTTTGGTCATCACTTCCAGCATCTCAGCACATCAGTTAGTGCCATTATCTTTAAGCCACATTTTCGGGGTTTTTGAGGCATGTACATGCGAAATAAACATCTTCCCGAAAACTAAAGAGCATTTCATCAATACAAGCATACTTCCCTATGCAACAATTTTTTTTTTTGCTGGTTTTTACAAACTTATTGAAAATTGATGAAATTGTGGCAAGTTTTTCGATTTTTTTACGTTCCTCCCTCGTAGTTTCGTCATCAAACCTAAGCGCTGTCAAAACTACTAAGAATCGTTTTACTGCCATGGTGCATATAAAAATTTCTCTACAGTACCGCCGGTGGCGAATTTCTAACTCAAGTCTTCCGGATTGGATTTAAATATAGCTGAGTAAAATAACAAACCGATAAAAGCTGTCAGTTCAATAATGTCTAAATCTTTTAGATCTGTTCTAGCGGTATCTTTCGTTTTAATTAATCCTGACAAGTTTTTCATTTTTTTTAAGAACAATCTCTTCTAAAATATGGATTTTTATTATATATTTCCAAGCACTTTTCTGGAGACTTAATTTCCCAAGAGACTTGGCTGGCCCAATAATCCCAGGATAATGAGAGATAATGGTAAAACTTCTTGTTCTCTACATTTGAAAGTGTAGTTTCTGCAGTCTACTTGTATCGATTATTGCCATAGTACGTTCTCGGGCCTGAAGTTTGTTGCTGCTCATGTAGATCCGAGTCCGAATTAACCTCCGAAGGTGCTACATTTTGCGAAATATTATCTTTAACATCTAATAGAGGCTCCACGCTGTCCGGCTGCTATTTAATTTGTGAGTCAATTTCGTGTTCGCTGACATATTCGGAATCATTGTCTGAGTCATCGTTAGCGCTGAAATCACTCTCATGCTCGTCTATAATACTTTGGTCCCATTGTTCAAACCTAGGACCCCGCATCACTAGTTACGGGTTTAATCCATAAAATATATAATATTTGAACAAAAATATATATTTTTATTGTCATATATGTATAAAATGAGTTCAATGCAAATTCAGTTGAATGAAAAACGATCAATTGAGGCAGTCTACGTGAGATAGGTACATAGAACAAAAGTGGGATTTAAGAAAAACCACTTTGAAATTTTAACTTCTTGCTGTAGATACACTGAACTTTGCTTCTGGACAGGTTTAGGCAAGAAAAAAAGGTTTAATGAAAGAGTCCCAATCTTGAAGAAGCTCACTGTTAATTTTTACTTCAAATGGCGCAGGATTTTTCCTGCATGTTACCATAGCAATAAGATATGGCTTAGGAGTTCCTGTTACTTCACCTTTGTTAATAGTCTTGTTGATCAAACCAAAATTTCTGTCAGATTGTCAGATTTCTGTCCAAATCTTGTAACAGTTAATTTTCTGTTTTGTCCTCCTGCGGCATCTGATAACAACACAATAGTTTGAATGGTAGAAAATTTACTTATCTGTATTTTAATACTATCAAATAAAAAAGGTACCACAGAATTAGGACTCTTCTTTCCATCACACTCAGTAGATGTATAGCACTAACTAGAGTCGTCGTTAAAAACATGAATGTTAAAACAGTACAACCAGAACACTTTTTTTGGAAAATTGGGTATTGACATTTAGTTTTGGTATTAGGAAATTTTAAGAATACTCGAACTCCAAAATTAGATGCGAGTATTTTTTTTCTTTTAGATTTAGCAATATACATATCAATATAAGGTTGAATCTTCGAATAATTAAACATTGACGGTATACAAGGCAACTATCGAACACGGTGATTAATTTAATCTTGCCCAAGTACTTTTCGATCAATAGATCATCTTCAGGGGCATTTCATCAGTTGTGGCCTACCCGACATGAGTAGAATGTCATAAATGTAAATTTGGACATAACAATACAAAATACAATACACAAAGACAAACAAACACTTTAAAATTTTTTAAAAGGAGAAGCTACGTGTTGTATATAATTCTGTTTTCGGCTTCTATACAACATGTAGCTTCTCCTTTTCAAAAAATTTAAAAGCTTAAGCAACAGAACATAGACACATAAGCTCGGACATGTAATAAGAGGTCCCAAATATAAGTTGCTACAAAATATCATGCAAGGAAAAATAACAGGCAAACGCAGTCCAGGACGAAGAAGAACCTCATGGTTAAATAACTTGCGAGATTGGTATGGTGTTGATACAGGCATGCTATTAAGGGTGGCAGTAAATAAAATTAAGATAGCTATGATGATAACCAACATTCTAAAAGAATATGGTACATGAAGAAGAACAAAGTATTATAGTTCTTATCATAATAAAACTCGATGTAATAATACAATAGAATAAAACTTATCATCAGAATAACTGATCAGAATAAACTAATCAGAATAATACCGATACTTTAACCTCACTATAATATATTAATATTGTATGACACATGGCAAGTGATCAAAACAAATGAGAAGCGATAAATAGCCCTCCTATACAAAACACCTGCAGAAATCGTTTATAAACAATGACATATCTGATAAAACATTCTGCACACTGGTTAAATTTCGAAAGTGGCTTGCAGACTGCAGACCGCAAACCGTAGACTGCAGCGACAGTGTCGTCTGCGGTCAGACCAATTCCGAGCAGAACTGCACTGCATCTACAAAACAGCGACAACAGCACTGCATGATGGGAATTTATAATAGTATAATATTAAAAGTCGTATAAGTAGGATGTCAGACGCAATGAACAACGAAGAATTAATGAACTGATGGAGAGATGACGACGTTCTTTTACTTTTGCATTATAAAAGAAAAAGGAAACCAACTAGTCTCTATTAAAAAATAGACAATTTGAAGGAAGTTATTTAATACTCATTAAAATCATCTAATGGCCAACGAAGATATATTCAGAAACAGCAAAAATACGTGTTGTCACTCTGCGGTCGGCGACACTACTGGTTCTGGTGCAGTTCTGCGTCTGCGGTGGCGACGTTCTGCTTGCGGTGGCGACAGTACCGCTGTACTCGACATACAGCTCATAAGAAACCATATGAACCAGTAGGTCTGTCGCTGCGGTCTGCGGTCTGCGGTCTGCGGTTTGCAGTTTGCAGTTTGCGGTCGTGTTCGGAATCGTATCTTTATATTCAAACAGTTCCACAAATTTTATTTTTAAAACTAAATAAATGAAAATTATATTATTGTAAAGGGGAAAACATGGCGGATCTAAATAGCCATTCTGCGTCAAAAAGGTCACATAAGAATATGTGTCCTTTTCACGTTGACCACCTCAATTACTCTATTGGTATCTTCGTATCGTTTCTAACAACGTCCCTGGAACAGAAGAAGCTGACCATGATAACTGTGACCATCTAGAGGAAGATGTTGAGATGCACATTTGAGTTTTGAATTTTATACATTTAACTTTTGATTTTATACTGATAAGTCTTAGAGGCATAGCTGTTTATATTGAATTTATTGTTTTGTAAGTTTTTTTTTGACCTATAACCTATTTACATGATCAATCAAAAGAGGATTATTCCTCATAGAATTTATTTAAAAGAAGTGTGGTCCATACCGGTCGATCAAATCGCATTTAGTTCATTGAATAAACCTATATTTTATAAAATAAGCACATAATATTTTACTTCTATATTTATTTTTACTGTCCAGAACTACCAATCTATCATAAGAAAAAAAATGTCAGAACCACAAACATGGAAAATAAAGAAATAGTTTTTTTGATTTTTCTACACATTTTCTAGTTCTGACCAATACTTTTTTGAACGCCACCTCCTCATTTCTTATTGGTCACAATTATGTGTTTCTGCCCAGTACTACCGATTAAATAAAGAAGAAGTCTATGCTTAAAAAACTGAACGTCAAACTAACTGTTTAAAGTAGCTGCAAGTAAAATTATTGATTGTTATATTGAATTGATCTTCAACCTCCGTAGAGGAGACAGAATCTGATTTTACTTTCTTTCATTTTTAAAATTTTTAATCCTAAATTATGAAACTATGATATTTAAGTTAAACTACCAAATAAAATTGTTCTACCGTAAAATTATGGAGGTCCTTTAATTAAAAGTGCATTTAACTGAGTTTATAAAACTGCGCTATTCTTTATAATTCCAGACACGGTTGCGAAAACCAATTTTTGCTACGTGTTATATCGTACGTTAGTGAGGAAGCGCCTGTTATTACGTGAAACTAATAGTAGGTTACAACTGCAACAAATACGCCCATTTATTTTACTTTTAAAAAATGAAGCTTGATACAGAAAAGAGCAACATAAATGTTACTAGATATTTTGAGAAATAACTAAATATATATAGTGTGTAAAAGCCAAATGGAATAAAGTGATTAGGTATTTAGGTTACTGTACATATTTATAAAAAATCCCGAAACACTTCAAATTTAAATTATAACTAGACATTCTTTAACGTGAAAATGTAACCCCTACCTTCA
The DNA here is from genome assembly GCA_918026665.1 of Diabrotica balteata. Taxonomy (NCBI): domain Eukaryota; kingdom Metazoa; phylum Arthropoda; class Insecta; order Coleoptera; family Chrysomelidae; genus Diabrotica; species Diabrotica balteata. Next base: position 121,424,660 of record OU898280.1, read on the forward strand.
ACCCCCTTAGAATGACAGGTACAACCCCAAAATTTTAAAATAGGAAGTATAGGCTTGTGATATATCTTTTGAAAGGTCTTTTCATTCTCCATTCAAAAATGTTGTCGCTTTCAAATTTATTAATATTAGTTAGGATAAAATAAATTAAAATCATGTGGTTACCGAAATTCGCTACCAGACAATCAAACACTAAAATGTAATGCAAAACGTAATAAAATGTAGAACACGAAAAAGAACTATACATATTAATGAAGTAGATGTTCAAAATGTGCACCGCGAACGTCTTGGCAACATCCTAATCTCAAATAAAACTGTCTTCTAACATTATTTAACATAACAGGCGTGATCGACCCAATCGCAAGCGTTATTCGTTCTTTTTAAGTCATTTAAAATCAGAAGGTTTAGTTTTGTACACACGGCTCTTCACATATCCCCATAAAAAGAAATCTAATAATGTAAGATCAGAGACAAATAAGAGTCAAAATACTATAGGCCAAAGAAAATTATTTAAAACACAGTGTGAAGAGCAAATCGTTCGTATATCTCCCAAATAATGTGTTGGAAATCCAAGTCTCGCTAATTAACGATTCCTTGAAACAGGGTGTCCCATAATTAATTGGACATTAGCTAATGGGTGATAGCTGACATCAAAATAAAGCGTTTGAGCTCAAATTGCTTAGGAAAAATGTTGCTAGTTTTCGTTCTACAGGGAGATTTATTAATATTTTTTTATATTATTTTTATGGATATATTGAAAACTATTCAACCGATTTAGGTGAAATTTAGTACCTTGCTATTATTTAGTATGCTTAATAAGAAAATGATATTAGTTTTACCATTGACATTAGATGGCGCCACCTACTGTAACATTGGTTCATTAATGGGGCCATAATTTTTTTGTCCGCCCTGTATAAACATTCTAGGAAAAGAAACATGAAATAACATTCAATTCTACACAAAAAAGGTATTTTTGTTTCAAATAAAAAAGTACACCGTTTTCGAAATAAACGTATTTTGTGTTTCGCAAAACAAGCATGTACCTAGGTATGCTGTGAACTTAATGGCAAAGTCAAGGCGTAAGTACCAATTTGTTTACTATTTGTTGTCAAAGTGCAGTGCGAGTCTATTATTTAAAAAGAATATGTGTGTACTTTGTACGCAGGTAAGAAGTTTATACTTCTTTTATATGACTTCAACAAAATTAATCTATTTTAAACAGTATATTTGTGTTTTATTTAAATATTAAACTAATTTTAATACTTACAAGTTTCCTGAAAATTTTCTTAAATAATACCGAAAATAAAAAAAAGTAAGCAAGGCAATAACATGACATGTTCCCAAGCGGTCACCCATCCAAACTATGACCCCGGTAGACACTGCTTGACTTCCGTTTCCGAGCGACAACTGGTGTAACCAGTGTGCTATGGCCGTAAAATGCATTCTAAAGTGAATTATTTTGACAGATTATAGGTATGTACAAATTAATAATATTAACCCTTTCGGTCATCGTGTCCACACCGATGGACATCGATTTTCAAAGCATTTTCTTAAAACATCGATGGTTATTATCGCCCAAATCATTTTGTCCATGTGTGGGTACATGCATAAGAAAAGCATTGAATACATTGATAGCCATCTGTTAGTCGATTTGTGAAGCTCTATAAAACGCAAAACAGGTTACATTTAGCAGGCTGTCGTGGTGGTGAAAACACCTGTTTGTTATTGGAACGATTTCTATTGAATAAACTTGTTTTTTCGTACAAATACCTGCTGATTTGGGTAAGTAAAGAGCATTAGTATAGTGTGTTTATATTATGTATCAAACTGTTGACTGAAAATATCTTATAAAGTGGTGTATATTTATATGTCCATGTAGATGGACAAAATGACTTAGGTATACTTATGCATATAAAAATTAGCAAGGTCGTGTTGTTTTAGATATCCATAAAATGGAAAGTTTACCGTCAACTAGTAAAGAAAAGAGATGGTCACGACCCTTGACTGAGGATGAACTTCTGGATTTACTCATGAAAGACGATGACTCAGAAATATTACGTTTGTCAGATGCTGATGACGCCAACAGTATTGCGGATCTAAATGACGTTTCCTCAGAATTTGGCGATGATATCCAAGATATTGAGGAAACTATTTTTGACGGATTGATCCAAGAACAGAAGTCAACAGAAAGAGGTGAGATAGAAAATCTAGAATATCCCAATGAAGTGACTACAGAACAACCAATGTCTGAGGACATGAAAACCAAAGAAAATTCCAACCAAACCACTGAAAAACAACCAACTGCAAAGGAGAGACTGCTAGAGTTTTGTAAAGAGTTCAAACTCACAAATAAGAAAGATGTTTGTTGGAAAAAAATATTACCTATCTTACCAGGCCAGTACAGTGGTTTGTTCCAGAAGAAGTACAAGTTGATGAATTACCTGCTCCTATTGAATATTTTATGAAATACATACCTGATGCTCTGTTTGAGAAGATTTCAGAAATGACTAACTTATATGCCGTACAAAAAAATATTACTCGGTTTTCTCCATCAGATAAAGAAGAAATAAAGCGATTTGTAGGCATTTACATTATTATGGGAAATATAAAATTCCCAAGAGCAAGACTGTATTGGTCCCAGCTTACAGGTATTTCAATTGTAAGAGATAATATTTAATCGCTTCTCTAAGTTGCGCAATACCATTCACTTAGTAGATGTAACAGCAAGAGGTGACGAAACAGATCGCATGTGGAAAGTCCGAGAAATATATAATTCCATTAGAAATCGTTGTAGGGAACTTCAAACCGAAAAAAATTTGTGCAATGACGAGCAAATTGTTCCATTCAAGGGACAGATCAATGTCAAGCAGTACCTCCCAAATAAACCGAAAAAATGGGGGATCAAATTATGGATATTGGCTGGACAATCTGGTACCATTTACGATTTCATCATATATCAAGGTGCTGAAACGGAAATAAAAGAAAATTATGCACAGTTTGGACAAGGAGCTGGAACTGTGATGCAGCTAGTGGAGAGAATTGAAGAAACTCACCACGGTTTGTACTTTTATAATTTCTTTAGTTCTTATCACCTCTTTCAATGGTTGAACAATAAATCTATTATGGCTGTCGGAACAATTAGAATAAACCGATTGTTTGGACCAGAACTAACATCTGATAAAGATCTAAAAAAAATGGTAGAGGTAGTTTTGATGTAGCGGTTAGTGAAGATGGAATTGTGATTACAAAATGGTTCGACAATAAACCAGTTTTAGTGGCTTCAAATTTTATTGCAGCGGGAAAAAATGGATTTGTGCCAGAGATGGGATAAGACGTCGAAAGAGTATATAAATGTATCTAGACCGGAAGCCATATCGCTTTACAATTCCAACATGGGTGGTGTTGATAAGTTAGATTTTTTATTGAGCGTTTACAGATCCTACAGACGATCCAGAAAATGGACTGTACGTATGATAACACATGCTATAGATATGGCGATAGTAAATTCCTGGTTGTAATATAGAAAACAAGCTGAACTGCTAGGCGTACAACACAATAAAATCCTGGATTTGTGGGACTTTAGAATGAGTATTGGGCAACACCTCATTTTACATAAGGTTCCACCAAAGAGAGGCAGACCATCTGGTCAAGAAAATACTGGTACACCAAATAATAAAAAAACCAAAACTGAAGCAAGGCCATATATTGAATTACGGTTCGACAGCTATGGACTTTTCCGAAAATAGATGAAAAAAAAAGATAGTACACGTTGCAAAATGGAGAACTGTAAGGGAAAATCACATACATTTTGCGTGAAATGTAATGTTCACTTATGTTTTGTAAGCGGTCGTAACTGTTTTTTTAAATTTCATGTAAAATGATTAATTCGTTATTTACAAAGAATATTGTTTATTTCGTCATTCTAATGATATTCAAATAAATTTCTAAAATTTTCAGGTTTATGTTATTTTGCTTCAAGTCATAATGTCCATCAACATGGACATGTCATATGCCAAGTGACATATGACATATCAAAAAAAAATGATGTTAAAATTATCAACAAAAATAGTTTATTTTATATACCAAATATGAGAATTTTCCCATAGATCAAAAAAAGTTGTGACTGAAAGGGTTAAGATTGCCTTTTAATCTTCTTATGATCATTTTTTAATATCTATTATCCTATATCCGACGAAGACAAATTCAAAGACACAAAAATTATAAAATATATTTTTTCACACTTTATTTGCACTGATACATACGTAAATTCAAAGATTTAGCAACTAGCACATTTTTATAAAAATTCACTCTCAACATTTTTCCCAATTGCACCTAAAGAAGTATAACATTCAATTCTACACAAAAAGGTACCTAGTCTTCTTTCACATAAAAAAGTACACCGTTTTCGAAATAAACGTATTTTGTTAATGATGCATGTCTCTATTTAATTTTTTACAAAACAAGTATGTTTGAACTTAATGACGTCAAGACGTAACTACGAATTTATTTATTATTAGTTGTCAAAGGTAACCACGAATTTATTTATTATTAGTTGTCAAAGTGCAGTGCGAGCATCGAGTAAAAAGACAAAAGAGGGAATCTAATCCTTATGAAGAGAAGACCAAAAAAGTGGCCTCTGATGGCGGACTATATAATATTTTTCAGAATGTGTCTTAGACGAGAAAGTTTTAATTAATTATTCCCTCTTTTGTCTTTTTGCTCGATAAGCGCGAGTCATTATTTGTCAAAGTGCTATTAAGTTTTTTATAAACCACTTAAGATAAAGGAAAAATGCCACGTCATAGTGAGTTTTCTAATGTAGAAATGCGCGATATGATCTGTTTGTATGCCCAGGAAAATTTTTGTTCTCGTAAAGCAGCTGAACTCTATTTCGAACTTTATCCCAATAGAAGGCAACCAAACCATAAAACTATTCGATCATTGTTCGACAGATTAGGCGAAACAGGGTCATTTCATCCCAAAAACAGGAATGCTGGAAGACCGAGAGCAATTGATGCGGATATGGAGGATAAAATTGTTGTGCGTGTTGCAGAAGATCTAGAAACAGTACAAGGCTTGTTTCTGCGGCCACTGGTATAAGCAAATCAGCGGTGTCAAGAATAATACGGACAGAAAATCTGTATCCGTACCGTTTTACTCCAGTACAGAATCTTTTACTACAGGATTTTCCAGCAAGGCTCCGATTTAGTCAGTTTATGATGGGGCGGCATTTAGACGATCCAATGTTTTATAATAAAATTTTATTAACCGATGAAGCCACATTTGCTAGAAGGGGTGTATTTAACTGGCGAAATAGCCATTATTACGTGACAGAAAATCCTCATGCATTTCAAGAACATTATTTCCAACACGAGTTTTCCATAACTATCTGGTGTGGCATATTTGGGGATTGTATTGTAGGATCATTCGAATTACCAACTAGGCTTGACGGAGTAACGTATCTAAATTTTTTGAGAAAAGATTTACCAACTCTTTTAGAAGACATACCTCTTAATTTGAGACGGAACTCTTGGTACCGTTCCCGTCATAAAAAACTGGTACAACTCTTATAATCAAAAATCGTGTTTTTTTAAGTTGTGTACGTTGATCTTGTATATATGTGTCATTCTAATTTCTAGCGCACAGTTGCCAGTTCAACGAAAATATATCAAACCAGCTAAAAGCAGGACTGTGTGACAGACCGCCAGTTTAGAGTATACTAAAAACTAAAACATTATCGAGCATTCTTGATCACTCAGTCACATTAAATTTGTTTAAACATGCATTCTAAAAAATTCTCATATTAATTTTGTAATTTTCCATCATCGCAATTAAGTACCCATACATTGATTTGTGTTTTATAACAATTTATGAAAATATTTCAATTCAAAAATAATGACAGATAATCAATCTAGACAAACTTCAAATTGTTATAATAAAACATTACAGTGAGATATTGGATTGTAACTGTTACGTTTTGAAAAGCGTTTTTTCGCCCCGAATATTTTATAGTTTATAATACGTAGGATAAAGTATAATGTTAGTTTTTCACATTTTTTTATCGTTCTTGTAATAAATAATAAATTAATCTTGGTAGTTTGCCTGTTACAAAACTTATTGACGCAGAATACAGTTCGAGTTCGGTAGGTAATTAAAGTATAAAATTACAGTAGATGCATTCCAATGTTCCCTGTGTCAATATCCTAGGTTTAAAGATCCTTCAAACATTTTGGATAATAACTCAATCCTATCTCTGCTTATTTAATTTCTTAGATACGATTTTTTGTTGTTAATGATATAAATAATACCTATCTAAAAATTTTATACATTTTTGGACGTTATTTTTTTATTTAGATTTGGTGCAATTCCGTTATCTGTAACGACAACAACGAATTGATTTCTGAACACAGGTTTACATTGGGAAAAAAAAGTGTACCAGTTTTATATGACGGGAAGTGTACATGCATGATGGTGCACCAACACATTATAGCCTAGAAGTTAGAAATTATCTAGATGAAATTTTCCTCAAAGGTGGATTGGTAGAGGTAGTGTATACCCATGGCCAGCACGCAGTCCCGAACTAAATCCCCTAGACTTTCACTTGTAGGGCTACCTAAAGTCACTTGTTTATAAAAAAAAACCGTCAAGAGTTATGGCAAGATATTTTAGAGGGAGTTAACGTAATTAGGACCCAAAGAAACTCATTATTTAAAATAAGACAAAAACTTACACAAAAGATTTAGATTATGTAGTTTATCTAATGGTGCACATTTTGAACACTTATTGTAATTTTTTTTCGTTTCGTTTTGAAATATTCACTTTGTTAATTGTTTTATATTCACTTCATTGTTTAATTTTATTTCTGATTTTTTAAAAATTTGTTACTGAGTCAAAGGTTTGATAAAAATAATTGTTTCAATCATATGCATTCTGTTTGCAAAAATTATCTACTACTAATACATTTAATATTCACTTTTATTTAAGACGTTTTGAATTTACATAATAATGTTTGAATTTAATAATGTTTGAATTTAATAATGTTTAAATTTACATAAGTTTTTGTAAATTTTTTTTTATGCACGTCTCTAAAAAATACGTTTATTTCGAAAACGCTGTACTTTTTTGATTTGAAACAAGAATACCTTTTTTGTGTAGAATTGAATGTTATTTCATGTTTTTTTCCTAGAATGTTTATACAGGGCGGGAAAAAAAATTATGGCCCCATTAATGAACCAATGTTATAGTAGGTGGCGCCACCTAGTGTCATCGGTAAAACTAATATCATTTTCCTATTAAGCATACTAAATAATAGCAAGATACCAAATTTTACTTAAATCGGTTAAATAGTATCGGTTCAATATATCCCTAAGTATAATATAAAAAAATATTAATGAATCACCCTGTAGAACGAAAACTAGCAACATTTTGCCTAAGCAGTTTGAGTTTAAATGCTTTATTTTGATGTTAGCTATCACCCATTAGCTAATGTCCAATTAATTATGGGACACCCTGTATTTCCAGAGTGCCTAAAAACAGCCATTATTATTCCTCTTTATAAGGGTGGTGATAAATCTAATGTCTGCAACTATAGACCTATTACTACCGGTCCTATCCAAAATTACTGAGAGACATATAAAAGCCCGACTTATGTCCTCTCTTGTTAAAAACAACATTTTATCACAAAGTCAGTTCGGCTTTTTATCTAATAATTGTACCAGCGATCCTATGTTTTCTAGACTACATGAGGTCTATCAAGCACTAAACAATAATCTTTATACTGCCACTGTGTTTTTTTTACTATGCCAAAGCTTTTGATAACGATATTTTGATAAAAAACTGATTTTCTACGGAACTCGAGGTATTTCTTTGAATTAGTTTCAATCTTACTTGACCAATAGGAAAACACTAGTTAAAGCAAATAATACTGACTTTAGTCACAAAAAATTTGTATGTGGAATACCACAAGGTTCAGTACTGGGTTCTCTACTTTTTATTATCTTTATAAATGACATCATTAACTTAAAAATCAATGGAAAAATTTTTCTTTTTGCTAATGATACCAGTATTACCTGGAAGAACTCTAATATTGCAACTCTTCATGCAATTATAACTTCTGATCTACTTAAAACAAAAACCTGAGTTGACTCTAATTTAGTCTCTTTACTGGTAAAACTAGTAACTTTTCTTAAAATGTAACTGTAACAAAAGTTGTACACTGAAATGAGAAAGCTGAAAAAGAACAAATTGAGCATGTTATGTCTTTGGCAACAAAATATGTGCCACAGTGTGATCAATGATTTTATGAAGCAATCCGAAATTACCATCAGAACGTCTCACCAGACAATAAGGAAACTTCGATATCAGAATTCAGTGACAGTGAGTAAAGAAAAATATATTAACTCTGCACTATTATTTAGTTAAATCTATGTTTTTGTTTATTTCATTCAATAAATTGCTAGAAAGTAATTTTTTGAATATGAAATTTTATTTTATTTATTTTTATATTTATTTTTTCCCGCAAAAAAAGATGAATACTTTGCATAAACCAGCCAAGTCCAATTATTTTTCAACCAGAACTTTTTTGTTTTTTAACACACAACTTATTATTTGAAAAAAAATAGTGTTAAAAAGATCATCTTCAAATGTCAGAAAATATAAAATTTATCAGGATTTCATAGTTTTCGCTCAAAATGTTTTCTACTTCTCAAAATGAACATTTTGCTTTATTTGACTTGACCGGTTTATGCATTGGACCCTTCAATTATAATTATGATTTAAAATTATACAAATTAAAAAATATAATATAATAGCAAAGAATGCCTTTGGCTAAAAAACTATACCAAAAGGCTGAATTAATTTTATTCTTTATTCATTACCTTTGTCCTCTTTAACCGCTCTCTGCGTGACTGCAAAAACAAATTATGGAAAAAGTTAAATACCCGTATTGTATTACAAAGGTAACTGGCAGTTACTTCATTAAGCTAATATGACCTGTCGAGTACAACAAATATGCGGGAATAGATTGGTAAAAGCTCATTCATTGACTTTTCAGTAATGGATTTCGAACGCTAGAACAAGAACTGCCCGAAGCATGGAACGCGTTCGGAAATATTCATTATTTACTTTCATTCAAACTGCCTAAACAACCAGGAGTATCATAAATTTGAATCGACAATATTGTAGTAGGTAGTAATTAACATTTATGCCGGAGGAATGATTATGGAATATACTTTGCCATTAATATACGCATGTTAATTAAAAACCAAGATTCTGGCGGATCTGGTGAATATTGAGCAGGAGTTCAATTAGAAACCCAATATATATATATATATATATATATTATATATATATATATATTATATATATATATATATATATTGGGTGAGTGGGCGGGGTCTTCTTCGCTATTTTAATATCTACGTTCTTCTGCAGAATTGGTTTCCACGTATTTGGGAATCTTTGGGCATCGTCTCTGGTATTTAAATTTTTTGGATGTTTTTCGATCTCTATGGCTTCCCTGATTACACGTTTGACCTTATTTTCGATATTGTCTAGCATTATTTTTCCATTTAAGTCGATTTTGTGTCCTGTGTTAATAGCATGTTGTGCTAGAGATGAAGTTTTCTATTTTCTTTTGATGGCTTTTCGATGTTCTTCGCGTCTAACTTGTATCCTTCGGTTTGTCTGTCCGATGTACGATTTATCGCAGTCCTCACACGGGATTCTGTATACACCTTGATTTTCCAATGCAACTTTTGTTTTTGCCGATGGTAATATGGTTGCGATTATTTTGTCGGTGTTTAAAATCGTTTCTATGTTGTTTTTACGTAGCACTCTGCTATTTTGTCTGTCGTACCCTTTATATAGGGCAGGATAGTTTTTCCGACTGGTTTTTCCTCTTCTTCTGGATCTTTGATTTTGTTTCGGGATTTCTGTATATATATATATATATATATATATATATTATATATATATATATATAAATAGAAAAGAAACAAGAAAAATAATACGCACAAAGAAAAGAAAACTATGAACAACAAAAATATGAAGCTATGGAGAGAGACCGGCCCAAACCAGGCTCCAGAGTATTCTATAAAGCAATTTCCTCTGAGAAAAGAGGACATAGAACCAATTCCATCCATACACTGAGAGACAGTCAAGGCCGTATGATAATCGACGGTAAAGAAGTAACTGAAGAATAGAAAAGTATTTTAGGGACCTTCTAAACATCATACAGAAGAACAGCACTAAGAAGACATCTATATCACAGCGGACATGCCCGTCAAAAATCCCTCCTTTGAAGAAACTCAAAAGGCCTTAAATAAGCTAAAAAATCACAAAGCGTCGGGTACGGACGAGATACCAGCAGAACTTTTGAAATATGGTGGAGACGCACTACATCGCCTAATCCACCAGCTAATAACGCATATATGGTTAGAAAAAAGAACACCAGAACGATGGAAGAAAAACATAATAGTGCTCATCCACAAAAAAGGGGACAAAACAAAATGCGCGAATTATAGAGGAATCTCACTTCTAAAAACGGCATATCCTCTTAAACATCAGTCTTAGTAGACTAATCCCTTATGCTGCAAATGTCCTAGGCAAATATCAAGCCGGGTTTAGGGCAAACAGATCAACAATAGATCAACTATTCACGCTGAGACAACTTTTAGAAAAGAGAGTATAAGAGACTCATACACAATATTTTCATAGACTTTAGACAGGCATATGATAGCGTAGAAAAGAACACAGAGGACAGAAATACGAAAAATATTTCAAATTTGTTACAGTCAGATAATTATTTATGCCTGCAAAAAATGTAACGTATACTTTTATATTGGCTGCTTTCAGAAATACCACACATAGTACACGGCACGGTGATGCGTCTATGCGACACCCAGTTTTTTGCAAAAAAAAACCTATGTTTAATTTTTTTTTTTACTGTTTAGTTTAATTACATAATGGAAATAAAAGTTATAAAAATCCCAAATTTTTCTCATTTTTTCATACCATGGTAATTAATGGGTTAAGTAGAATTTAATGTTGTTACTGTTATTATTTACTTACCGTTTAATGTCGTATACGATTGTAGTTATCAAAAGAACTTACCTATAACAAAAAAAAAAATATATTAACAAAACAGCTTATTGTGGGTTTTAATTTAGGTTTAACCACCTCTGTGGCTCAGTGGTAAGAGCATCTACCTTTAAACCTAAAGGTCGTGAGTTCGAATCTTATCTGGGTAGAGAAATTTTCGTTTATTAAAAATTAATGAATGAAAATAATTTCTATCCTTGTGCGATCGGTACTCACTTTAGAGACCGCAGACGTTCGGATACAATTAGTGTCTCTTAGCAAAGACAATGACGTCGATTTTTGCTAAGTATCAAGACAATTACTCTACACACACACACACACACACACACACACACACACACACACCACACACACCACACTACACTAGGTACCTGACTGTACCATGCCAATGATCTTAGTTGTTGAGGCATTAACTCAATAATAATAAAAAAAATTTTAGGTTTGTTTTTTTATTTACAGTTAACTGTATTAATATTAGTTATTAAAAAATATAATTGCCCTACAAATTTATACAAAAAAATACACGGAAATAAAGATATATCACTCAGGGTCCTCATTGGCTTCACCCGACCGAACGTGTGATTTTTTTATAACCTTGTGCGCCATATGTATATGCTTGATAGAAAATATTACCAATTACCCTTTTATTATAGTATGTTACATCGTACATTTAGCGTTTAGTTGCACATACATGCATACAACAAAGTATTTCACCTTCAGGGGTTATTAGATTCCCCGAGTGAAGTAGGATACGAGGGCATAAGCCGTTGCAGGCTATAGACTAGAATTCTTTTGAAAAAAGTCCCAAAAACCAGATTATTTTCTAAATTATGTAAGAGTTGGCTGTGCATTGTACAGCTGGTTCCTAAAAACCTGGTACGACTCTTAGTAAGATTTGATCATTTTGAGCAGTGTATTTAATTGGTCTAACACTATAAAGACAAATAATAATAATAACAACCAATTAATTACATCTATTAATTCATGAATTTTAATAATTATTAAGGTCTATTTTTTGACATTAATTTGAATTTCTTCATTTTATAAATATCTAGTAATATGTATGACAGATTTACATAAAATAGGGTTATTATTATTATTCTTTTTATTATTAAGGAACAAAACAAACGACTTAACAACTATATTAAACCAAGAATTGTAACCAAATTAAAAGATAACTGGGCACTATCAGGTAGCAAAACATTTTAGTAAAAGCGAAATCATAGTTGTTTTATTAATACAAAAAGTAGTGAACAAGAAACTTTTTAAAAGTAAGCGAGGTATTGATATTAATAATGTTTTAATACTAATTTAAAATTTTCACGGCTAATGTTGGCTAATGACAAACAGCGAAGGAACAACCATTAATGATATGGAGCAAATAATAAAGTTGACACAAGAATACTATACGCACCTATACAGAACAAGACATAAACCACAGCAAGAAATTTTTAAACAATTAAACACAAAAATAAAAAATATAAACTCTGACCTACAACCAGAAATAAGTAAAACAGAAATCAAGAAAGCAATTCAAGAATTAAAAAAAGGAAAAGGTGGAATAACTGCAGATATGCTGAAGAGAGGAAGGAAAACAACTAAAGAAGTCCTACATATCCTTATAAACAAAATATTGACCACAAAAGAAATACCCGATAGCTGGAACGATGCGGAGACACTATTAATGTTCAAAAAAGGTGACCGAAAGAACTTAGAAAACTATAGACCTATAACGTTACTAAGTGTTTTATTTACACTACTAACGAAGATCATGACAAATAGACTATCAACTAAGCTTGACGAATCCCAAGCAACAGAACAAGCGGGATTCAAAAAGGGTTTTAGTACTAGCGACCATCTGCTAACAGTAAAAATACTGATTAAAAATAAGAACGAGTATCAAATCCCAATATACATGGCATTAATAGACTTCCGAAAGGCGTTTGACAATATAGAATATTGGGCCATCAAAAACTCACTACAGAACGGCAGAATTGATTACAGGTACACGGACCTAATAACAAACATATACAAAAATGCGAGTACCACAATAAAATTGACGAACGAACACGCTACAGAACCAATAAAATTCGAAAGAGGAATCAGCCAGGGAGACACAATATCGCCAAAATTGTTCAATCAGGCTATGGAAGACATATTAAAAAATTAGAATGGGATACATACGGAATAAGAATGAATGGAGAGCTCTTAAACCACTTGAGATATGCAGACGATATAGTCCTGATAACAGATAAGAAGGACGAGTTACAGATAGTTGAGGAACTAGATAGAAAAGCAACAGAGGTAGGTCTAGAGATAACCTATAGTAAAACCAAGACTATGACAAACCAAGAAGACCAATTAGAAATAGTAGTCAAACAGAATAAATTAGAGCAGGTGGCAGAACACATATACATAGGACAGATAATAAAGCTGAACAGGGACAATCAAACAGAAGAAATAAAAAGAAGAACTAGACTAGCATGGGCCTCATTTGGTAAACTATCATATATTCTAAAAAATAAAAAGTTCCCTCAATATATGCGAACGAAAGTATTCAACCAGTGCATTTTACCAGTTATCACATATGGCTCACAAACATGGACTTTCACAAATTAGAACATCGACAGGATATCCAAAACACAAAGAGCAATGGAAAGACAGATGCTGGGTATCGGTCTTAAAGACAGGAAAAGAAACTCATGGATCAGAGAAAAACAAAGGTGAATGATGTATCAAGATAGGTTGCAAAACTAAAATGGAACTTCGCTGGTCACGCTCTCCGGCAAAAAGATAAAAGATGGAATAAGCGAATTCTACACTGGAGACCATGGGGAAAAAAAAAGAAAAATAGAAAGACCACAGATGAGATGGACTGACGATCTTAACGAGAGAACGGCAGGAAAGGACTGGATGCAGATTGCCCAAAATAGAGACCAATGGAGATTAATAGGGGAGGCTTGTGCCCAAGAGTGACCGTTTAAGGCTGATTAGATAGATAGAATGTTGGTTATTTTATTATATTAATAAAAATAAGAATTTAATCATTAACAATTTTGTAAATAAGAATACCTTATCTCTTTGGATATTTAAATACTAATCTTTGCGTTTAATCAGTTTACTAGAAAACCTGGAATTTATATCCGAAGGTACTAGTAATATAATGGGTATAAAGATGACGGTTTTTAAGAAGGCTTAAAATTAATGTTTAACGACTTGCCTTTTTTTTACCTTCCATTTTTAGTCCTATGTTTAAAATACTAGTTTATCGACCATGTAAAAGAAGTTTAGACCTTCTATATTCATTTTTTGAATGTATAAACGGAGTCTCTAATATATATTACACACCAAGTCATTAATTGGATTTATGTCTGTCTAAAATTATTTTTGTCCAAACAAAATCCACAAAAACACTTAATATATGAAATCCGTAACAAACCACAGAAAAATGTATTAATAAAGTGCACTAAACAAATCAACTTAATACTTTGACTAAACTAAACTAATAAATACACTACATAAACTATACTATATAAAAACATATCTATATAATAGACTGAATTTCAAAATATTGTCGCTGAGAGAAATATCCGAAAAATAGGAATACTACATATACATTAAACTAGTGGGTGAAGACGGATAATTGATTTTTCAATTGATCTGCACTTTCCAGTTTTCCTCAGCTATCACTAACGACAGGCTGACGTCACGTGCAGATGGATTCCGAATTTCAAAAATGATATTCACCTATTCCTGAATCGTACACGGCTAGTGACACAGGTCAGGACTTGACCGTTAAGTAGCTACCACTAATAAAGCTAGTTATCTTTTTTAATTTTTAGATTAATTAAAAGAGAATAAATAATTAATTTCAGAATTTAGATATAATAACGTTGCTTTTATTTTGTATTTATTTGTCTCAATTTAATTATATTGTTTGGTGAGCCTCACCTTCACCTACTTCACCTGACCGGCCGCTGCTGAAACAACAAACGGCATATCAAAACTACTTACATAACCAACTAAATTAACAGGAAAGCTCAAAACAAGTAAAAAATAAATTAAGATAAAAACTTTAGCATTTATGGTAGAAGAACCTTCTAAAAAAATTCGTGGAATGGTAAATTACCTGAATTTCTTTTTTTTTTTTAACTGATTCCTCTCTAACTGAATAACTATTTAATAAAATAAAACCAAAAAAATAAATTTAAAACTACCCAAATTAATATTAAATCTGGTTAAATACTCCGTTTTAATTTAATTTGTTTAAGATTGACATAATAATTTAGCCGCTGACTTTACTGAGCAGAATGTTATTTCTTGCACCCTGAACGTGTTAGAGCTACGATAGTTTAATTTCTAGACAAACATAATATTCCAACAGTTTGATTATTTAATCAGATTACGTAGTTCTAATTAAATTGTTTAAATACGATGAGCGCAAAATAAATACATAGAAATTAAATATATCTTCTAAACTCATTATAAATCATTCCAGAATATAGTATCAGTTAACACTATTGGAGAAGGTCTTTTTAAAAATTATGTCTAAATTTATTTGGAGTATGAAAAAATAATAGGAATATTATAGATAGTAATAATAAACAGTTTTAAATTCCATAAAAATCAGGAAATTGGAACATTTGGGGCACATCATGAGAGGTGAAAAATACGAACGACTAAGGAATATAATTCAGGGTAAAATCAAAGACAGAAGAAGCGTAAGAAGAGGAAAAATCTCGTGGCTACGCAATCTCCGTGAATGTTTTGGATGCAGGTCAATTGAGGAGTCTAGATGCAAAACCGGGCATTTCCATTTTTTAATTAAAATTAGTTAAATAAACCCGTGTATCATCATTCTATATTCGCTTATCCACTGCTGGACATAGATCTTCTTCATAATTTTCCATCTATTTCGATCTTGTGCCTCGTGCATCCAATTCCTATGACAACGTTTTGGATCGTCAGTCCAACGTGTTGGTGGACGACGACCTCGGCTTCGGTAGGCATCACCTCTTGGTCTCCATTCCAGTATCCGCTTTGTCCATGTATTATCTGTCATTCGAGCCAGTTGACCTGCCCAGTTCCATTTCAGTGCTGCTACTCTCTCTACTGCAATAGCCACTCCTGTTCTTTGTCGTAGCTGGCGATTTGGGATCTTCTCTCGTATTTAAACGCCCAACATAGCCACACTCCATCGCCATTTGACACACACAGATCTTTTGAACTATTCTCCTTGTCATGGTCAACGTTTCCGCACCGTAAGTCAACACTGGCAAACACACTGATTAAAGGTTTTTCTTTTAAGGCATATTGGTATATCAGACAATTTAAAAATACGGTTCAGTTTAACGAAGGCTGGCCAAGTCAGTCTTATACGACAGAGAAGCTCAACGGTTTGGTTATCTTTTTCTATGCGGATCTCATGACCTAGGTATTTATAGGCCATTACCTGGTCTATGGATCTTGTTCCTATGCATATATCTTCGCTGACTACAAGATTTGTCATCTACTGGGTTTTAGATATATTTATTTTCAATCCCCCTTCTAACGAGGAAAGGTAGAGCTGATTTAAAAGTTCTTTGGTCTCATGTATCCTGTCAGCTATTAGTACAATATCATCTGCAAACCTTAGATGGCTAAGCTTTTCTTCATTTATGTTTATGCCCTTGTCGGTCAGTTTTGCCCTTTTACATATATATTCCAAAAGCGTAGGAACAGTTTCGGCGATATGGTGTCCCCCTGGCATACTCCATGTTGTATCGAGAATTTCTGGGTTTGACGATCACCCACTCTAACACTGGCTGTTGCGTTTTGGTATATGTGTTTAATTATATTTATATACCGATAGCCAATTCGGCATTCTGTCCAGGCTTCCAACATTTTTTGTTGATTAACGGTGTCGAATGCCTTTTCATAGTCGACAAATATTAAAGCTAGTGGCTTATTAAATTCAGTGCATTTTTCTATAAGCTGTTTTATTACCAGTAGATGATCGTTTGTTCCATAGCCTTTTCTAAAACACCCTTGTAATCAGTGACTAAAGATCCATATATTAACAATTTGATAAAGAGCAAAAGTGGACAGTATCCAGTAGTAATTTGGTGTGAAAGAATTGGTTCAAATACAAACGTGGATTTTCCCTCCAACGCTTGAGATTCAAAACGGGACATTTCCATTAGCTGTTGCTTGGCAACACTGTTAGTGTTATTGAATATAAGCAGATAGTGTGAAACTTATAAACGGTAACTCAATAAATTAAACAATTATATACGAAGAAGGTTGCGTTTCTATTTAGACGTATCTTCATTAAAGAATTTATAGGAATCAGATTTTCTTTTTTATTAAAAAATTGTAACTACCTGCACCCACGTGTCAAACACAGTCTTCGTAGACACACTATCTCAAGACTAGCAACTTCAACGTGGAGTCATACGTCGCCATGTTACCTAATCCAACGGTAACTTTAACATCTTAAAACATTATAAGAAAATTTGTAAACTAAATGTATTTAATTATTTGTTAACGGGTTTTTACCCATATATTTATTTGCTACATTCATGTAGGTACTTTTAGACACTGATGATGGAATATGGATTCCGAAAACGTTTTGTCTTTTTAACTTAGCCCGATTGGTTTCTTAATATATACCTTTTACAAAGGACTTTTAATAAATTTTTTAATATATGGTATACAGCCAACTACAGGAACGTAGATTCCTTGCGGGTTTTTCTTTAGTTTACTCAAAATGACAAAGTGGAAATCTCCGGTTTTGAATCTAGACCCCTCAATTGAACTATTCAGGTGCGTAGTCAACTAAATTATAATTACCAGAATGATTTTAAATCTCCGTTAGGAGTGGAGCTTGAAGAAAAAGAATAATAAACAACTACTTTTAAAAGTATTTACTTTTTTTATATAGATGAAAGGAATAAACCTAAAATATGAAATTTTTGGATACTATCGCCGCTATCTTTATTTTATATTTAAATAGCAACATAGGTTAAGTTATATGTCAACAAAAAGCTGATTACATCTTCTTTTTAAAAATGATAGTGACCTGACGCGATAATAAATAATTAACCAAATAACTATAAAAACTTTGTTAAAAATATTTACACATATGCGGCACATGAGCTGGCTTATGTAAGTCTAAATGGGAGCTATAAAAGAAAGCAACCATATGGGTCGAACGAGCGACTTGAACATCTAAGGCAAAGTAAGAGGTTAACAAGAGTACCAGCAGAAGATTTGGAAGAGAAAATTATTGAATTAAACGAATGCAGAATAAATACAGAAAGGAGATAGGAAGATCTAAGAGAGAACGGTTTAGACCCCTGCTTTAGGGTTCTAAAAGAGATATGTTGAAGCAGAGCTTTAAGATTTTGTGTAGCGAATTGAAGAAAATAACCTACCCATTAATTAAGGACGAGAAACTCCGTTTAATACAGAAGCTGTTTCGTTAGGTGGTGGATAGGCATGAAAGGGTAACTGATTTAGTAGAGGATAAACCTCTTACCCAGAGAATGTTTAATCCAAATAACTTGTAACTTCGATTGCATTGTGTGCTGGGCAACCATCCTGTTGAAACCAGACATCATCGAAACCTTCGATGTTGTCGAGGTTGTCTAGAAAATCGAGTTAAAACTTTGCGTAGCTATTGGACAAATGAAAATCTAAAAGGCACCTGGCATAGATGAAGTCATGCTAGAGACAGTAAGACTCGCCGCACTAAGATACCCGCAAATTTTTCTCAGATTGATAAATTAACTGCTTAACCTTTTGACTGCCGGCAACACGGCTCCCGTGTTGGAACAAAGTTTGGCCCTGTGCCGTGCACGCGCCTACCGCGTGCTATACCTACTTCATTTCAAAAGTAATTTTCGACTGGCACATAAGTAACAGTCTTACTATAAAGCTAGGCACACAGATAAGTGTTAGAAGAGTTAAAAAACAGCTGTGGTTTAAATATTTAACGAGGAAATAGTGTTGAGTGTGTATGTAAAAAAAACTATAAAGGTAGTGTGAATTGTATTTCGAAGGTGTAATAAAGGTGAGTTTTAAATTATTAGCAGGTGTTTATTTAGATCTTTACGAATAACTAAGTAAATTTTGTAATAAAATACTGAAATATGTATTGAAAGAAATATCCTAACTTCCAATATATGTGTTTTTCAATTTTATTTAGAGTGCTTATAAATGGTATTCATGAGTATAGTGTGTCTGTAAAAATGTACTCCCATATTGATTACTATTACATTTGAAGTTTAACCATTTATGATTGATATTTTAGTTAAAGCGGTTTAAATAGTAAATAACATTATTCATATATATTAATGTTATCCAGTATTGAGTATTATTTTGGTATTAGCTAAAATTAAAACAATTCTATTTCAGTGACATTGGAAGTAGATGTTGTTAAATATGGACAACGAAGAAAATATATATGAACCAGCAACTTCCAAGAAATTTCGCAAAGATAATCGACTGCTAACTGAAGCTGAATTATTACAGTGTTTGGAAGAGTCAGATGATGAATTCGATATTTTCGAAGGGGGATTCGAAGACAATTCTGATAGAGATGAAGATGATGAACCTGAAGAAGGAGCTGCACAATTACCAGTTGAAGTTTAAGGGAACAATACCAGTTCCAATTACCAGTTGGAACAATATGGTTAACAGTAGCACCAGTTCGGAGACCAATACCTTTTTCTGCAAATTCTGGACTCAAAATAGTTATGGAAAGTCATAAACCAATTGACTACTTTAATTTGCTTTTTGGTGAACGTTTTTATAAATTAATTATGAACAACTCCAACCTATATGCAATCGAGATATTATCAAAAAGCACATGTGAACAAAGTAGAATTGTGGCCTGAAAGATTTAAATAAAGAGGAGTTTAAAATTTTTCTTGGTCTATTGTTCCATATGGGAAATATAAAACTGAGCAGAATTAACGATTATTGGAAAACAAATTATTTATACACTATTCCAGTTTTTTTCTACTTTTATAAGCCGAAATCGGTTTCTGTTAATATTACGAGCTCTGCATTTTTCTACCAATGAAATATATGCACAGAACAGATTGGGAAAAATTCTTCTACTGGTAAATTATTTCAACTCAAGAATGAAAAAAATTTATTACCCAAGTCGGGAACTCGCTTTGGACGAGTCTATGGTGCTATGGAAAGGTCGACTTTCATTCCGACAGTACAACCAACAGAAACGGCACAAATAAGGGATAAAACTGTATGTGCTAGCGGAGCCAACCGGAATGGCACAGAAAATATTAGTGTATGCAGGTTTAGCAGATCCAGATATGGGAGGAGCGAAACATACAGTAAAAGCTTTCCAAAAATTGATGAAGGGTAAGACCGGCGTAAGGCATGCATTGTTTATGGACATTTTTTACAACAGACTTGAACTGTCTACGAAATTGTTGCAAGAAAAAACATATTGTACAGGAGGTACTCCTCGTAGAACACGTACAGGCAATCCAAAAAATGTGCTTACAAAAAATTAAAGAAGGCCGAATGTTATTCTCAATATGCAGAAGGCCCTTGCGTGTGTAAATGGAAATATCGTACTAAAATATTGACCATTTCAACAAAATTCAGCGGCGAAATGATTCAGACAACATCAAAAAAAAGTATAGACAAATCGAAACCAAAACTTGTTGCAGAATATAATAAGTTCATGGGAGGTGTGTTCACTGCTACCAAATGCTCCAGTATTATTCTTGCGAACATTAAGTTTTGAGATGGTACAAAAAGTTAGATGAATATCTATTTCAAATGATGCTGGTAAACTCGCATTCTTTGTATAATAAATATGAAAAACCGAAAATGAATTTATACGATTTTAGAATGGCAATTATTGACAGCTTATTAGGGTCACCACAACCAAAGCAAGAGAGAAAGGACTGTGTCAATCATTTACCACAATACCGTCCCAAAGATAATAAGGGAAATGCTAAACGGCGACGTTGTAAGTACTGTTGGCAAACGATAAATATCAGAAAAGATTCCACATATGTTTGCCCTCAGTGTCCAAACGAACCAGGTTTGTGCTTGACACCGTATATTAGATAATACCATGAAAACTGATTTTTTTATAATTATCATCAAATATAGGCATTGGTTCTAAATATATATGTACATAAATGTAAAAATAAATGAACGCGAATACCGCGTTGGCGGCACACTAGGACTCACTTACTAGCCCAGTGCCGGCAACGCGGCTCCCGCGTTTTTTTTTTTCTTATATATATATATTTTTGTTGCATATTTTTTGTTATCAAAAATTTGTCAAACAATGACCTAAAACAACATAATTACCGCAATTTCTTTGTAAAAATTTGTTAGTTTATAAGTGGCACATAGGGCATAATCACATACTATAGTTTATTTTTATGAACGAGAGAGTAATTAGCATAATTTTAACTGGTACCTCCGACCACTCCATGGGCGTGCATTAATTGAAAAATTACTTTGAATAAATGTAAAAAATAAATAAATTATTTCAGTGTTATAAAGTGTTATGTGTATGTAAACAAAAGTGACCTCTTTTATCACACACTATATTAGAACTGACTGGCCTACATTAAAAGGGGTTTTAAAAAATTAACATTTTTTTTTTAATTTTTAAAAATTACAAAAGAGAAAAAGAGTTTTTAAAACCGTCTAAGGTATGTTAAATAGATGAATAAAAATGTTAATATAAAACTTACAGCTACTTGTTACAAATCCAAATCAGATTCAGAAGATAAACTTTTTAGAACCAAGATTTATAATAACTGGCTCGATCATTTTATCAGTAATATTGTCCAGCTTCCACATTTTTTCCTCTTCTTTAATAGTGTGATTTACTGCCTTTTCTCAGTTTTCAGGTTTTACTTTATTTACGGCCTCCAAAAACAACTGTTTAATCATGAATTTTAAAAGTGGTATTTTTTCTTGAAACTTCACTCTTTATCTGTGCCCATACCAGTTCAATCGGGTTTAATTCACAATGATATGATGGGGATCTAAGTACTGTCATTCCACGATTTTTGGCAATTTCATCAATTTTGTATTTTTTAAATTTTTCTTTATGAAGGGCACACAACGAATAAAGTTCCTTTCTTATAGATCCGGGATGGTACGTAATATTTTTTGAACTCAGCCAATTCTGCAAGTCTTTTTTTAACCACTTGTTAAAAGTTGTTTAAAAACCACTTGTTTAACCACAAGTTGATTCAAAAGTTAATAAACCACCTTCAACAAAACCGTCTGAACTGCCAATGTGTACTATTATCAGCCTGCGTCCCTTTCCTGATGGTGGGTTTTAACCAGTAGATAAGTTATTTACAAAATCGTGCCTTTGACTTGTAACAGTTTTATCCTGCCAAAATTTATTTGGTGTATGACCCTCGTTGATCCATGTTTCATCAAGATAAAATATTTTTCTTTTTTGGTTTCTCATTTCCTTTATGGTTTTTAGAAAATGTCTTCTCCATATGACAATATCGCTTCTTTCTAATAAAATATACTTTCTGGGATTCTTTTTCCAGCGGAAGCCTATTTCTTTTAAAAGTTTCCATAACGTACTTCGACTCATTTCTGGGTAATCCTTATCCTCTCGAACTGAGACAAGAACTTTATCCAATGTTGGAAATTCCTGTCTAAAGAAGAATTTATGCACTTTCCGTCGAAGTCCTTCTTTAAAATGATATTCTATTTGAAATTTTGGTTTCCCTGGAGCATTGCGTGGCATTTGAAAACTACCACATTTCTCTTCTTTAATAACTCTGTAAATCGTAGATTTCCCAACACCAAGTGTACTGCTAACTAACTCAACGGTCTCATCAACACTTTCACATAAACGTTTGTCTGTAAATGATTTAAAACAATTAAATATTAATGTTTTTTCATTAACTGTTAAAGGACCAATTTTTCGTCGTTTATACGGCACTTCCAAATTTTCCATAACACTAGTATACACAATAAACTGCACCTTGCAACTAAAGTACCTACTTTTAGTGAACTGTTAAGAATTTTGAATACGCCACTTGGAGCTTCCTACAAAATAAAAAAAACCCACTATCACATTTTCTGTGGAATAAGTTTAGAAGGTAATTATCTAGTCAATTACTGTCGTAGATTCTTGGAATTAAAGAATTAAATGTTTGATTGTTGAAACCCTTACTTCGTGGAATGCACTCATTTCAGATAAAATAAAACGTTTTATTTTATCTAAAGAATTAAACTTTATTTTGCAAATAGGTAGATACTTATTAAACTTTTATTGGTTATATATAACCAATAAAATAAACATCTTACATTTCTTGCAAATTCATTAGTACCTGTTAACCTCCATCACTCCGACACTGGCAACCTTATTTAGGGATTACTAACTAGTAACCTCACAACTATTGTATTCTATTCTGCTCCAACCTTTATACCTGGTGGTCATACTCAATTTAAAATTGTTTTCCTATATACTTCTGTAAACTTGTTGACAAATATCTGTTTTTCATTGAGTCCCCCGTATCAACAGTTTAGGGATTTGCATACATAATTTATTGTTTTATTACTCTCTCATACATAAAAATACACTATAGGACTGGCAGTCAAAGGGTTAAAAAATACCAGCTTTCACCATTGTTGAAAGAAGCTAAGCTTGTCCTTACCGCAAAAGGTAAAGGGGACGAGAAAGAGATGCGTTTCAATCATTTTGCCTTCTTCATTCGGTCGCCAAATTGTACGACCAGCTTTTGAAAGGTCGCCTTGAGCGAGAGCTGAAAAAAAAACATGCGCTGAGCTACCGGCAATATGGTTTAATTGCTAAAAGGTCTATCACAAATGAAGTGACAGAAGTCACATCTTTAGTGATGCAGGATACAAAAACATAGGTGGCTCTCATCCTGCTGGACGTCAAGAATGGAGAATGACGTCAAGGTCAGGGATGAGAAAATTGGGCTTTAGTGAGTACCTGGTCGACGTAGTTAACATATAGTTTACTGATAGGACTTGTAGCTTATACCGATGATCTCGAACTGCTTGCGAAGGCGAGTAAGAAAACTGACACGGCTATACGACTAACAAAGCAATACATCGTATTAGTAGGTGGATAAGAGAAAATAATCTATAGCTAGCACCTTAGAAAACTAAGGTAGTAAATCTCAAAAGGAGCAGAGGTAAATCTCCCTTCGCTTTATATTCGCTTAGTGTAGCGCACTAAATACTGCAAATACGCCACGCTGATAGAGACTTCGTAAAGGCAAATGCTCCTTAGGGAATCTAGCGCCTACAGGATGGCCTCAAATGAGGCTCTATATGCTATTTGAGCGGAGATACCAATCATCTTATTTTACAAACAGTGAGGGTGTATGCTAGAAGGATGGATAAAAATCTAGATGAGGGAGAAAGAAGGAGAACGATAAAAGAATGGCAGGGAGAATAGGTGAATAATAGAAAAAAAGTAAGGTGAACGAAGGAGCTTATTCCTAATCTGAGGCCACGATAGGACTAAACGTTTAGGAAACTAGACTACTTCCTGATACAGTTTCTGACCAGACATGGTAATTGTAGCAACTTTACAAATAGTATAGTCAAATCTGTCTCAGTGGACTGTAGTGTACTGTACGGCCATTCACGCGAAACCAGAGAAGGGGAGGCAAGTAGGAAATATAAATATGACCCCCGTAGTACTTCTTCTTTGGGTGCCGTGTCCGTATTCAGACGTTGGCCGTCATCATGCTTACAATTTCCTGAAACCTTTCTCTGTCGGCTGCTGCGCGAAATAATTCTTCTACTGTGAAACCACACCATTGTCTAATATTACGCAGCCATGACAGTTTCTTTCGACCAATCCATCTCTTTCCTTCCACTTTTCCTTGTATTATAAGGCGAAGTAAATGGTATTTATGTCCTCTAATTATATGGCCGAAGTATTCTGTTTTTCTCCTCTTTATGATGTTTATGAGCAGTAGTACCCATAGTAGTAGTACCCCGTAGTACAATGCGGCATAAAACCGTCATAATTGGTGACCTAAATGTGAGATCGTCTAATTGGTTTGACAGAGTGAGCAATGGGAATGAAAAACGACTATGCGAATATCTTGAAAATCAAAATAATACATTCGTCACGGGCCCTATGGAGCTTACATGTTTCCATGGAGAAGACAGACTACCTACCTATCTAAACATAGAAATTGTACATAACGTGGGACAACAACACGACCTACTCTCACTCAATGAAGGAGACTCTACCCACAACCTAATCGTGTTAAGTCTAGGCGCCGTGGAAACAAACCACGTGCAGCCATATAAGAAAAAGAGGACAAGCTGGTCCAATTTCAAACGAATTATGAGCGCAACATTAGGAGAAGCTCCTAATATCAATAAGAAACGGGAACTGGAAGAGTATGTGTTACAATTCGAAGAAACCATACAAAACGCACTGGCAATCAGTACTAAAGAAAAAACCTCAACAACAATCATAGGCAGGTTTAGGGATATCAGCAATGAACTAAAAACACTAATACGAGAGAAAAACAGGCAAGGTAGAAGGCAAACAGGATAAGAGAAATAGAAGACAAAAGAATTGCTAATGAACTAAATAAAGAGGTTAAAAGACAGCTGGTAATACACAGAAATATTAGCTGGAACGACTTTATCCAACTGCTAGATCCCAACAAATCTGGTTTCTGGAAGCTTTCTAAAGTCTTAAGTAAGGATAAAATGCCAATACCCACATCACATAGGGCTAACTACTTACTTTATTATGACCAAGATAAATCGGAGGTCATAAAAGATACACTGAAAAGAGGATGCATGAACAACTACCATCCAAACGAAGATCCAGACTTCGAAGAAGTAGTGGAAAGAAGGAGCAGATATCTGAAAAGAATTAGAGGCGCCACAATACTTAACGCCACAACACACCACCCCTGAAGAAATCCAGTTGCTCACCAAAATGACCAATGCTAAGAAAGCACCAGGCCCAGACAACGAACTTAATAAATCATATCTTAAGATTAAGACACTTTCCAGACAGATGAAAGGAGGCTCATATTATCATGATATGGAAACCAGGTAAAAACGAAACTTTTTCACAAAACTACCGACCCATTAGCTTATTACCATCAATAAGCAAAATTGCTGAAAGAGTCATCTTGGCCAGATTAAAGCAAGAATCTGAAATAATAGGAACTATTCCTGAGGCCCAGTTCGGATTCAGAAGCAATCACTCCTGTGCACTGCAAGTACTAAGACTGACAGAGTTCATTACAAAAGGGTTTAATGAAAGGAAATATACAGCAGCCGTCTTCTTATATGTCAGTAAGGCCTTTGACAGAGTGTGGCATGACGGTCTGCTATATAAAATGAACTAACTTGGATACAGTAAGGCGATGACAGGTCTTCTCTTCTCGTACCTAGCCAACAGAAGACTCAGGTTTCCAATAGGGTACACCCTGTCAGAAGTCGGAGGCTGGAGTACCACAGGGAGCTGTGCTGTCGCCACATCTTTATACCATATTCACTAGATACCCTCACTGATCACCGAATTATGCTCAGTCTGTACCCTAACGACACTGATATAGCTGCTAGCAGTAGCTACCCAAATCTGGCCACTAGATACTAGGCGGCCCTAAACCGACTGCAATCTTGGTGCGTTATGTGAAAAATTGCCGTTAACCCGGATAAAACACAGGCTGTCATGTACAAAAGATGTGAAGGACTCCCAGACAAGGAATAATCTATCTTGAACACTCCGGTCAAATGGACAGATAACGCCAAATATCTCGGAGTTACATTAGATAGACGTCTCACCTTTACCGAGCACATCAATTAAACGGTACAGAAAGCAAAGATTCTTAAAAGTCAGCTTTCCTCGCTAACAGAGAGGAAAAGTAATCTGAGGTTCAAAACAAAAATAGAAATGCCATCAATGTTCAAACGCCATCATTCTGCTATTCCTCATATATGCCTCAGCAGCACGGGGGCATGCATGCAAGTCGAACAGAAAGAAAAAAAACTGTGCAGAACTTCATGATCAGAGAAGCTCTTAAAATCCCTAGGTACGTACCTTTAGTTATCCAAACTAGTTATTTTTATTTTTTTTAACTGGTTAAAACAAAAACAAAAACCTAAAAAACATATACACGGGATGTGTAAGAGCCTTATACACTTGGAAATGCACATTTCACCAACCCCGTAAACCCTACCCTCATTATTTTTACCCAAAAACCCATACTAACAAACAAAATGTTAAAAGAAAATAATTAAAACAGCTAGACACAGATCCACACTTCACTAAAGCCCACAAGGCTAAGACCCCTCAGGCATGCCCCTCAGGTAAAGGACCCTTCAGGACCAAATTACCCTAGGCAATCGGGAAACCTGAGGATCAAGGACGTGTGCGACATACACGGGCTCGATGGCTAGACCCATCGATCACTCAGCCGGCAAGGAAACAAAACTTGTTTTGTCAAATTGGGGGTCAAATAGGTACCGAGCCAGACTAGCTCCTTTGGGAACGAAACCGGTCTGATCTTCGGACATGGGGGTCCCACTGATTAGCAGTGGTACACTCATGTTCCTAGGGGTTGGGATGAACTTATGTGTGTATGTGTGAATTTGGCCTAATTTCAGCTTACTAGAAAAGCAGTAACGTCTCCATAAGATAATAACATCCTAGTGTTGGCTACACAGATGATTTAAGAACAACATAATTATCTGTTGTATTTCTGTTGTTAATGTAATTTTATTTTTGTTAATTTACCAACAGTTTTCATAAAGAAAATGTTGGAGGTATTATTATATAGAACTCTACGTCTGATTTATTTTTTTGTGTTGAGCTTTAGTAAATGAATTATGAAAGACCTTACTTTATAATTTCGGAACTTACTTACTGGAAAACATAAAATAATATAGATCTAAGAGAAAAAATGTTAAATAAAAAAAGAAAAGCGGATTTCAGCAAGTAATGAGTTTTTGGACGATGAAATATCTCCAATAATTCTTGTTTATTTTTGGATTGTTTATTGTGTATTAGAGTTTGCAATATCGACTTATGTGTAATTCTTATTATTATAAAATAATATCGAGTCAAAGCAGAGCTTATGTATCCCAAATTATAAAATATTTGTAAGTACTAAACTAAATATTGTAATAGAAATATATAATAATCAAATACGTATAATAATATATAATCAAATTTCTATTAAAGTAAAAATAAAAAAAAATTTCTTCAGAATTAGTACTTTTTGAAAACGGTTTTGCAATAAAAGCCAATTACAAAAATACAAATTTTACAAAATATACAGGAGATTGCAAAATTTAGACGAATGAAGTGAAATCATATTAAATTTTTATATCCTTACGCTTTTAACAGATTTAAAAAAAATGCTGTCTACAAAATTATCCTGTTAGTTTTCATCAAAGTTTACATCCAGAATAAGTTAGCGAAATAGGGCATAATAGTATTTAATGTTTTTATATATAAACGCCATATCGCGTTAGTACTAAAACCACCGATTTAGTGGAAAGAATATGTGAGACTGTGAGACATGGATCGTCTAGAAATATTACCATGGATAAGTGGTTTACAAGTTACGAAAGTTATAACGCATGCTTGAGCAGCACAAAATTATAACTGTTGAAAAAATTTGAAATAATAAAAGGGAGATTCTTAAGAAAATTCTTGATTCTAGCAGACCACACTACTCATCTATGTTTGTGTTTTCTAAATCCAGTACTTTGGTGTCATAAGTATCTTCCAAAGAAAAAAAAAGTGGTGACGCTTTTATCATCTTTTCACTATGATGACATGATTGATGTAGATTCTGGAGATGCCTATATTATTACTTTTTATAACATTACAGAATCGTGCATTACCCCAGAACTGTGCGCCTTAGAACGTAGGTTGAAATACCCAAAGATGACCAATGGTAATTTTATATAATTTACTCAACATTGCAGGCATACATAAATGTAACTCTCACGTCATACCTAAATGTAATGAAAATTAAAACGATCTAATTTCGGAAAATAGATTGTTTCTGAAATCAATTGGTTTAGTATTGCCAAGAAAGAATATACTAACCAGAGCAAGAGATCCTTATTGACCAAAGGATATCAGAAATATCACCCAAAAATGAAGCGGAGTACATGCAGATCCAGCGCCTTCGCTCTCAAATACACGAAGTTGTTGCGCCTATTGGCCAAATCGTAAAACACGATATTTTTGTGTCAAATTGTAACGAGTCCGTCACTTCAATAATCCTTTAAACATTTTTAAATAAAATTTTCAAATCCCAATCCTCTTAATGATTTCCTTAATTTTGAATTTCTAAGTTGGTATTAAACAGCGACACCTGCGGCGCTGTAGGGCGACATGATTACTCGGCTAGCTATTAGCGCTCATTCTGGTTTTAACTTTTTGGAAGACAAGTTCGTTTAACTAAAAAGCGGTAGGCGGCAGGAGAAGGCTAAATTTGTTTTGAGAATATTAATTTTTTGGGAAGGAAGAATATCTATGGAAGGATTTTAGTTGTTTCGTAGTGTATACCCTTTGATTTATGGTCACTTTTAGCCGGTAAGTTGATTCAATTATAAATAAAAAGTGTAAAAACCATCAGCCATTTTAACTTCTATAATATCGTCATTTTTCCTTCGATAGTGTAATATCTATCTGTCATTTCTTACATTATTTCTTTAAGATACATTCTGGATTTAGATATAGTAATGTTATAAAATCATATCAATTTTCTATTTTATTTCCCAGCCTTAAAAACATATAATTATCCATCTTTATAACTATCTATTATCTACTAAGACTATCTGTAAAAATATTCTGCGTCATACCGTTCTTGTATATTCAAAAATATATCCCACTTTTCGTTAAAACTATCTATTTGATCAATCTATTTTACATCAAATATTGTCAAACCATGCGAAGGTCTCGTTATCTACAAAATCATTACAACTTTTTCTTTGATACAAGCTTCCGAGCAACTTTTGTGTAATATTTTTCAAGTTATTTCATTTGCTAATAAACCTTGTGTTTTTCCCTTTTTTTTTATTAAGCGTAAGGAGGAACTGTAACACAATTGTTCTTTTTAGCCCAGCTAAGAAGTTAAATCCAGAGTCGAGGATTTTTTTATTTATTTTTATTTGGGGGGATTTATTAGAAGAAAAAAAAGAATTACGTTTTGAATTTGCACATCTGCCCGTCACTTTTAGCTGTTCCATCAGAGGTCCAGATCTCTCTAAGGCTACCCTCGGACCACATCAGGAAACCAGCCAAAAGGACTTTCCTTATTTAAAGTGTGGAACATTGTTCTTTTTTATATGGTTTTATTCATTAATTGTTAATAATTTTTTTATAATATTTTTTTTTCAATCTTCAATCATACTATTTCGTTTAATATTAAAGACTTGTAATTTTTTTAAATAATTATAAATAGCATGAGCATTAAAATTGTTAACTACAGGTCGAGGTTTTAAATCCTCCCTTTTAACTCAGTTGTACGGTTTTATGTGTACACATTTAATCAGAGAGTTTTATTAAGATTTTATTATTATTACATATTTAAACCTTTGGACATTTATCCCTTCAGGATATTATCCTCATTACTTTATTACAACATTTAGTTGAAAGCCGAAGTACAGAGTTACATCTCTGAAGCAAGTAGATTACCTTTTTAGGTCAAATCATTAAAAATTTTTCCTATATCTGATTATTTGTAAATTTAGATGATCAAGTATCAGTTGTGTATAACCAGGGAATTTTTTTTGTATATAATTAACTTGATTAACTGTACGTAATTGGTGGTGGGTATTTTAGGGTAAATTTAGACTGTGCATATTTGGATAGGCATTAAATTTTTGGTGAAAACTAAATATTTCAATTAATACCTGTATCCTTCTTTTATTTCAGCTAATAGCTTTACAAGATACCTTGGAAAGTTCATGTTAATACTTTCCTGGCGCCCACTCATATTTTGGAGCAACTTGTATAATCACTTTTATTTACCTTAGTTATATACCTATAGATTGTTTATTACCTTGTCAGTCATTTTCTTATTCTACGGTCTCTGCAGGGCATGCAAATTGGCCCAATCCTCTTTTGAGTGTCAAGTAGTCACTCTCCGGCACCTTTGATATCTATCTATCTGTCTATAGCTCAAAATCTATTCATGTGTTGAATATAGGCCTCCCCCATTTGTCTCCATTTGCTAGCCAGCTTTAAATTATAAGTTATCTTATACATTACCCAAAGACTTGTGATACAGTACACACTTTTATTAAATTGGCGTCCTAAACCTGGAAGCCCACACATTTTTTGTTACAAAATGACAAAAATGGATATTATGCTTAGAGCTTATCGATTCGATTTGCGAAGACTGTAATAAAAGTTAAAATTAGGATTAGAATTTTGTTTAATGAGAAGTACATTTGAGTTAACTAATTTTTTGTTGAATACCTTCTCTGTCTCTATATCGTTACCTTCTGATTTCGAAGGATATTAGAAATAAAAAATTAGGTTAAACGATTTTTAATACCTTATATTTGCTTCTTGTACACAGTTCTCAATCTCCATTGAGCTAGATTGAGAAGATTGCTCCAAGGCCTTGAGACGATTCTCAATCGATGCGAATATATATGATAACTTAGACATTAAATTAGTTAATTTATTTAACTTTTCTTTGAATGTACAGCAACTATTACAGACGATTCTTAGTGAATTTGAATTTGCCTTAGTTATTTTGACAACCTTTTGAATGAATCGGTAAATTGCACGACATACAATTAAGTATATAATTTAGACGAGAACGAGAATATAATACAGCGAAGACGAATTTCAAAAAATGTATTAGAATATTCTAAAAATATGCACGTAATCATATCCTAGTAAGCGGCGACGCTGGTAGCAGCTCTCTAATATTACATGAACTCCGACTATTCCTGAAGTACCTTAATTTATGACGTAACATAAAACGCAGCTCTTTATGCTAAAACTCCGCACACCTTACTTTAGCCCATTTTACGGGCAGCACTCTGCATACACATCCCGGGATAATTTCGTTAAGAAAGGCATTGGAAACAATGATCCGGTAAGAAATGCGCAGCGCCCCTATAATACCTGTACGCCGGGTAATGTATGGCCTCGACAAAAAGCCTTCCCAGCCAGCCAGGCCTAGGTCTTTGTTTAATCAGCCAACAGGGTGTTTTGTATGATGGCAAAAAGGTCCCTTTTCGGCTGAAATGAAAGTTTCCGGTGTGTTAATTTGAAAACGACGGATACTCTAAGTTTTAGTCGAGCTTTTTATTGCTAGTGCGGCAGATTCAGCGTAATTGTGTGGGATTTATTATGGTTATCTAAATAAAACATGACTGCATTACATTATACTTAAATGAAACTGCTAGCTTTATACAAATGGGCGACACAAACTTTGATCTGCAGAAGTAAAGTTATAAGCGCATCTGACGTAGCAGATTTTTTTATGTCTCACTAATATGTTAAATGTGTCAATAAGTAAAACAAACATACTTATTGGCTTAAATATACTAAAGATACTTTAACATAAGCCGTATTACTTTTTACAAAATATTGTCAGTAAAGTTACATTCATAAAAATAACACTTGGTGAATAAGTACTAAATAATACTTAATAAAAAGTTGATATGGAAAATGATACAGAGTGTTAAAGTTAAAACATTTTCAACGTAATTTTCCAACAATTTTACTGTATATTATACACAGTTTAAATTTTATAAATTCATATTAAAATCATATCGTACATAAATATAATATTAGATACTTCGGATTGTTCTGAAGCTATTTTTTGTGGCATTTTAAAGTAGTTATTATTTAAATGGGAATAAGCCACAATTAAAGGTTAAAGTTAGTTTATTGACGTTTTAATGTCCACTTCGGAAATCTTTCTTAAAATACAAACATTGGTAAATTAAACAAATTTTGCTTTTTAGTTACTTAGTTAGAAATTCTTCTAATAATTTAATCTCATATCATTTGACTCATTTATATTGACTTATTTAAATTGACAATTCAGACATACATTATACGTTTTAACGTAGACGGTTTTAAAATGATATTGCCAATATTGTTGAGTTGCGTTCCTGGGACGACTTTACTTGTAAGATAGTTCATTCGATTACATGAAATCAACTTTAACTTGAGAATATCAGTCAAAAAAAATCATAGCATGTAATTCGTATTTAAAAAGACAAACACATGCCACGGTGACAGTTCAATTCACCTGTTAGTGATTCCAGAGTAAATTATGAGGAAAAAAACTAGAAAAAAAACCTCATAATACTATCCCGACATGGTAAGTATTTGGTCGTGCATTTAGTTTACCTGCAATAAACACCAAATTCTGATTTTATATTATGTTTTTTATTTAAAAAACATAAATGATGTATCCTGTATATGCTACTGACTTACTAGTATTGGTATTTTCCTTATATTAACTTCCTCGTTTAATATGGGTAACCAGATCCTACTACATTCTGCCGAGGAATTTGGACACAATTGGTCTTATTTAGGATAATTCGAGACGCTTCTTTAATTTTTTATTTTTCATTTCATTCTATTTTCTCATCCGTTTCTTTTAGGACTTGATTTGCATCATTTTATTAAACCCTATATTTATTATCGCATGCGTGTTTACATATTTCAGATCTATCAAATTCTCTATTTTTAATATCCGAATGATGTTCGCTTATTCTAACATTTAATGGCCTTGATGTTCCACCTAAATAAAACTTATCGCATTCACAAGGTATGTTATAAATGCAATTATTAGTCCTTTCTTGTTCATTATTAGGTTTGGTTTTACATTTATGACATTCCTCGGCAGAATGTAGTAGGTGCTGATTACTCATATTAAAAAGGAAGTTATTAAAAGAAAAATACCCGTATTAGTAAGTCAGTAACATTATAGAGGATACACCATTAATTTTTTTTAAATAACAAACATAAAAAATCAGAATTTGGTGTTTATTGAAGGTAAACTAAATGCACGACTCAACTTACCATGTCGGGATAGTATTATGAGGTTTTTTCCTGGTTTTTCAATCATAATTTACTATGGAATCACTAACAGGGGAATTTTAGTCATCTTGGCATGTGTTTGTCTTTTTAAAGACGAATTACATGCTATGATATATGATATGATATTTAAAATTTTACACAATCAATTACTTTGATCTGGCTGTTATTAAGAAGCAAGGGTTGAAGAGCTCCTTTATAAGATTATACTACTGTCTTATCCACTGTAAAAGAGAGTAAATTAAAGTCAGGCTAGGTTTTTATTTTTAGTAGATCAGAAGTTATAGTTGCATAAAGAGTTGCAATATTAAAATTTCTCCAAGTGATACTGGTGTCATTAGCAAAAAGAAACATTTTTTCATTGATATTTAGGTTAGTGATTTTATTTATAAAGATAAGAAATAGTAGACCCAATACTGAACCTTGAGGTACTCCACTTACAATGCTTTTGTGACTAGAGTCAGTATCAATTGCTCTAACTAGTTATTTACTATTCCTTAAGTAAGATTAAAACCAATTCCAAGAAATACCTCGAATTCCGTAAAAATTTAGATTTTTTTTCAAAATATCGTGATTTATACAATCAAAAGTTGGCAGTGGGAAGATTATTGTTTAGTGCTTGATATACCTTATGTAGTACAGAAAACATAGCATTACTGGTACATTTGGTAGATAAAAAGCCGAACTGATTTTGTGACAAAATGTTGTTTTAAACGAGAAATGGCATGATTTTGGATGGGATCGGTAGTAAAGAAATAGGCCCATACTGCCGTCCTCAATTAAAACGCGTTATCTGCAAAAAAAATGACAATCGAGTTTTTGCTATATGTGGATTCCTTGTGACCTTATTGATGCTTCTGCAATGTCTAAAAGCCGTATTATTTTGTTTAGTAGAAAAATAAAGAAATTGGCATATGCCGTATGCGCCAAATTTCAACAGTTACTTAATTAAAATGCGGTATTTACAGAGTACTCAACTAAGAAGCGGTATGTGCTAGCGAGTATCATGTACTTGCCGCGTTTTAATTGAGAACAGCGCATTTACCGCGTTTTCATTGTCGTATTGCAAAAATCTCATATTCGTTAAGTCGTATGTGCATAGCATTTAAGAACGGTTGATTTTCCTAAATTTTGCTTTGAATTTGGCGCTTGTTTTGTGGTATTTTGTGTTAGTTTTTATAGTCGTTGTTCTTTGCGGTTTTTTTTATGAGATTTGTTACCCAAAAGATGGCTCACAATAAAACGAAATATATATTATCTATGGCTTTGGAGAAAAATGAAGACCTATCTTTACAAAAGGATATGTTTGACGCAAATCTGTAAGTAAAATCACAGATAGTTAAAATATTCTATTTTTATTGCGATTGCTTAACTCAGCTAGAACAATATTTATTATCATTAAATATGCGCTTAGTTAGCTAAAAAAGCGTTTTATTTGAGGACGGCAGTATAGTTGCAGATATTCAACTTATAAAAAGGACTAATAATAGCTTTCTTTAGGCACTGTGGAAAAAAAAAACATTTTCTAAAGGAACCATTAATTAGTGAGACCAACACTTTTAATAAATTTTTTGAGAAAGAATCGATTGAGAGAATCGATGAATATTCGTAAGAAGGTCCTGAAATGTTATGTGTGTCCATCCTATTGTATGGTTGTGAGACATGGACGTTAAAAACCACAATGCTATACAAGTTAAAAGCATTCGAATTGTGGTGCTATAGACGAATCCTAAAGATATCGTGGTGTTTCGCACACTTCCAATGAAGATGTTCTTTAAATGATCAATTCAGAACGCCTGCTCATAAACACCATAAAGAGGAGAAAAACAGAATACTTCGGCCATATAATTAGAGAACCTAAATACCATCTACTTCGCCTTATGATACAAGGAAAAGTGGAAGAAAAAGAAGAGATTAATTGGTCGAAAGAAACTTTCATGGCTGCGTAATATTAGACAATGGTGTGGTTCTACAGTAATTTCGCGCAGCCGCCGAAAGAGAAAGGTTTCAGGAAATTGTAAACATGATGGTGGCCAACGTCTGAATACGGACACAGCATCCAAAGAAGAAGAAGACTACATAAATATTTTTTTTAAAGACTATACTGTTAATTACTTGGATCAGTTCAGATTTATTAACTGTTCTTTTAAATAATTTTTTTGAGATCGTTTATTAGGAACTAAGTTTATTTTGCAAAATTTTTAGAGCTTTCCAGACAATTTTCATCAAAAATACACATAAATAAAACTTTTTTATCTTTTTTGTTTTTGCGAAAAAAAAAATAAAACTTCAGTTAAAGAAAAAACAGCAAGGTAAAAACTTTAGTGCATATATATTTTTAGATAAGACCTATATTTGATACAAATACATAATTGTACATAAAAGGTTGCACTTCTTTTGGCCATAAGTATGAATATTGAATCACAATCTTGTGAAAAAAATTTGCTAGTTTAAAACCGATTTCGTTTCAGTAGTAGTGTATGTCCAAATAACTTTTATGGCTTTAAAAAAATTTAATTAAAAAACACGTCGAATATCTTTAGTTTATTTAAAAGAGTATTATGTCCAAACGAGAAATTTCCAATATAACTAAAATGAAAAGATTTTTGAACCGCTATCGCTTTTATCAAGTAAAACAAACAACATCAAAGTGCGAACAGCAAGCTACCGTGCATACAAAATAATAAATCAAGTGAACAACAGACAAAGACATGAAGATTGGGCTATCCGAAACAAAGCAACACACAAAAACAATTATCACGGATAATATAAATCTTGTGGAACAATAAATCGGTGCCAGAAAATGTTCTGTGCGCAAAACAATCAGGTGGAGAGTTCGGAAATTCCAGGAGTTACCGTCCGGGGCGTAATAGGAAATGCCTTAATTTGAATAAGGATTGTGGCCAATTAAACATACATATATTAGATAAGATTTATTGAAAACTTAACCTATTATTGCTGCGTACTATTCTGTTATCTTATCACTCGTTGTTATTCATAGGTTAACGTTACAATATTATTATTATTATTATTATATATATATATATATATATATATATATATATATATATATATATATATGGTGTCAGTTGTTTTCGGGTTTAACTCCGCGTTAAGTTCCTCAGGGTAAGTAACGCGGAGTCAAACCCGGAAAAAAATTGAAACCACATATAGCTTAGGCGCAAATTTTAACTCCAATATAATATAATTATATATATTATATATATATAATATATATATATATATATATATATATAAATATATATATATATATATATATATATATATATATATATATATATATATATACAATGTGGAAACCACTTATGGCATAAAATTGTTTGTGTCCCTATTATAGAAAATAATCAAAAAACCCTGAAACACGTTAACATTTAAATTTAAATGTGCGCTTTTTAAACATAAGTTTAAATGTACAGGGTGACCCACGCACGTATAGTCCATAATCCTTATTTTTAGTGAAACACCCTGTATATTTTTGTGTTTTTAAAATACTTCTAACAACCTGATTTCAATGAACTATATCATGTAGAGTCTATAATGAATAATACAAGGTGAAATTTTGAAATTAATAATTTATCACGTTATGGTATTATTTTGGTATTATTTTAAATTAGCTAAATACAGACAATAGACTTCTACTCTAAATATCAGTACACTGTATGTTGGGGAAAATTTCTGTTTAGTAACCGTGTTAACATTTTTGTCGTGAATAGTAAAAACTGTATAGATAGTCTGCTAATTAAACTAAATCGGTAAATAATGCGGATTTTTATCAATCACGTGATGTTATCAATGACATGTTGTTGAAATTTTAGATTAAAATAATAAATTCTTAATTAAAAACTAATTTCTTGCAGAAATAAAAATTAAATATTTAACTAAGGCCCACCGAATTGAGATTTTAATGATGATCGGTTACGGGGAGACTTGTAGAAGTCAAGTTGAAGTAGCAAACTTATTTAATCAGAGGTATCCTCAGTTTGCCTAATATTTCACAAGGTACTGTGTCTAAAATTTATGCACAATTCAGAGAACTTGGACATGTCAAACCATTTAAAAGAAAATCGAACTTCATTGAAGATGAAGTGAAAGTGGATATTTTCTTAAGTGTCGCAGAGAATCCAACGTCAAGTTCACGTCAAACTGCACGTCAAAATAATGTGAGTCACACAACTGTCCTAAGGTGTCTCCATGAAGAAAACTCCCATATAAAATGACATTTTTGCAGGAGCTAACAGAAGACGATCCGGATCGTCGAATGGATTTTTGCAAAAGAATGATGGATAAAATTAACAAATGAAATAGCTCTTGGCACAATTCTTTTTTCTGATGAATCAACATTTACATTGAATGGAGAGGTAAACTGACAAAATTGTAGATATTGGTCAGCGGAGAATCCTCATCGGATGCGTCAGACACACACTTAGTACACACACTCAGAGACAATCCTCAGATCATATTATTGGTCCTATATTTATAGATGATAATTTGACAGCGGAAAAACATTTAAGCTTGCTAAGAGACAATGTTCTTCCTTAATTGGCTAACTTAAACACAAATCCACTAGATCCGACCCTACCGCATGAAACTGTCTGGTTCCAGCAGAACGGTTCAACACCACATTATGCTTCAATGGTGAGAAATTACTTGAATGAAATCTTCTTCAATAAGTGGATTTGATGAATGGGACTATTGAGTGGCCAGCTAGGTCCCAGATCTTACGCCTTTGGGTTTTTTGTGTGGTTATATCAAGAACAAAGTATATGCAACACAATCAACTATCAGTAAATACTATTACAAAAATTAATATTAAACTCACCAGTCTTCCGGGTTGAACCGCGTCGATATCCATTTTGCCGAGCTTTCGACATCCTCTCTGAGGATGTAGATAACAAAAATGTTGGTTATAATGACCAAATACTAGACTGCATTTCATTTCAGTTGTATTTCCACAAGTGCTCCTGACGATGGGTTGAATAACCCGAAACACGTGTCGGGCAATGGTGGAGTTACGATTGAAATGACATGCATTGACATGATGTTTAATGAAATGACATTTCATTTAAACGTCTTTCTCTACGTAAAGAGCGAAAAAGATGGTAATTGTCAAAGGTGAATCGTAGATGCATGTTGAAGTAAAAGGATATTTCTAGCGTCGTTAAAAGCCTCTGTGAATTTGTTGTTCACCTAATTTGCTATCAGAGAGGTCTCCCGACTTCTTGTTATTTCGTATATATATATATATATATATATATATATATATATATATATATATTATATATATATATATTTATATATTTATATATCTGTACCGTCTGTGAAAAAGTCGATAAATCAAAAATACAAACTTTTCATTATGGCCATTTTAAACATTTTATTAGTTTTGAAGAGTCAAAAATTTAAGTTCAGTTTCATTTTATATACATTGGTGGGTAATCATGCAACGAATGACGTACTTAATTATGAGCTTTGAATATGTCACGTACTTTAAAAAAAATCTAACTTGTCCACTTATTTACGCCAAATTTCTGTGGTCTTATTGAGTTACCGACTTATTGTACTTAGTGTAAATTTCCAGGACAAAAAATTCAACATTTTTTTTATACTTTATTTCTTTATAAAAGTAACATCAACGTTATTTGAAAAAGGAAACTAAAAAACCTACTCATTATCTGCATCAAACTCTTCCAAATCAGGGTGTAAATCTTGCATATCTGTAGTGGGCAAATTTCGGTAAAAGTTATGAAAAATTTATCGATGAGCGGCAAAAGATCAAGTAGATCTTTTTTTTCTTCTTACTAATTGGCAGAAGTTTATCTGTGATTTGAGGCAATGTGCTTGGTGAAACGCCTTTTCCCCTTCTTCGGAAATTTATAGATTTAAAAGGATTGTAGACCTCTAAACTATGTTTATATTTCACTTTTCCAATGTCTCTATTATACTGGAATCACTGCACTGGTTGCCACAGGAACTTTTCTCCATCGGTATTAACTTTTTTAATGATTAGTGCTTGTTTTCCTAGACTGCTGAATTCCAAGAAATCTTCTTGTGTCATTACCACTACTTTGAACGCTTTCTTCCTTTTGCAAGATCTTACCATCTGACATCAGTCATTAGGGTGATTAATCTTTATGTATGTTCCCTTCTTTTCTTTCTCTATAAGAGCATGATCTGTATAACACTCCATGTGAGTATGCCCACTTACTAAAAATTTATGATTTATAATTTTGAGATTTGGGAGTTTTGTGAAAGCGAAAGTGAAAATGAAAGCGACTTGCTGATTCTTATTTTGGCCTCCGCAAGTATCTGAGTAGAAAGTTACCTCTTCCATATCATTAAGTTCCAATAAAAGGCGATAAATACAAAAAGCTATCTGATTGCCACCTCTTCTAGCAGTTGATTCGTCCCACATGAAACATGTAACTTCATTTGTTGCTAAATCGTGAACGGTAAGGTTAAATGTCCACAGTTGACGCTTATAAAAGACTATGATCGCTGTTAAAAAGGAGGTTGAAAGGCACTATTGAAGATTAAAAGTGTATGCTCTTTTTTTTTGGTGTCTGAAGGCGCAATCTCCTTATCCATCTGTTTCGCCTTGTAGGCATCATCTGCGAGCTGGTGGTGTTTGTCCCTCTCTTGTCTCAAATTCTCTTTCTCCTCCCCCTTCTTAAGAACTTTTAACTTTATTTCGAAAATATCAAACTTAGAACAAGTATCCTGTTTAGGCTTTTTAAATGCAAGGTTTAAACTGTAGAAGCAGTTCTTGTACAACGTTAATGAAACGGGGTTTTCTATTGTTTTCTTGTACATGTCATACATTTTAGCAATAGATACGTCACTAGACAAGTACTTTTTAGATGTCCTATTTCTGCAATAGTGGCTCTCGTATTTAGGAAATGACAAAATGAGATCTTTGGCATTTTGAATTTCTTCCGCAGAGCGTTTATTACCTGATGGCACAATTCCACGTCTATCAGGAGAAATATTTCCAGAAAATGTATTTTTTTCTTTTCGCCCACTATCTCGATAAATCCTTTAGTTTCACTAAGGGTTGCAATGAGGCAAGTTTTTACAAATTGGCTTTGTATGCCAGCAATAATGATGCTATTTTTATATGAACATTCTCCATGTTTCTTTCTTGTTCCTAGTTTTTCTGTTTTCTTTGGATTAATGTTAATTAGAGAAGCAATATAGTAAGCCTTTCTATCCCGACTTTCCAAGTTATAATAATGTGGAAAATATTTACCCCGGTCTACATCTAAAAACCTTTCATTACATTTCATACGACATGCTCTTAATGATCTCCTATTTCTAGGATTTACGACCTTTCCTTTTTTAGTAGTGTAACTTTTACCAGCATTTCTCAATTATTTACTTTCTTGTCTTTGCTTTCGTGTCCTTCCCTTTCCCTGTTTCTTCTTTTTTTTGTGCTATTTGGCTCGTTTTTCAGCGAAATAAGGTTTTGATCTTTTTCCTTTGTCTTGTAGGAAGCCATATTACAGAAAAAAAAACTAAAAAAAGCATATTTTGAGATAAAATGAATTTAAAGTAATACCGATCTTACCTGTAACTTGATCATCACTTTCCTCGGAAGATGATCCTATGCTTGCAAAGAAATCGGGATTAATGATGCTGTCGTCTGAATCAGAATCATAACTAATCTGGTTAAAGTCACGGTCTGTTGAATTAAACGTAGTACTTGTCGACTGACCGGGATTAGCAGCAACACACTCTACTCCAACAAGATCTGTCTCAAAACGCTTGCGATCCTTGGCGCAAATATCTGTTTTAATATTTATTTCTGGAAATAAAAAAATATATTGATCTGAAGGTATTTCTTTGAGGTTTTTATGTAATTTACTATTATAACTGGGAAATAAGGCGCAATTTAAGTTGAAACAAATTATTTTATTGACATTTCCTCTTCCACTTCAGATGTCGTGTTCTAAATACAATATATTAACAAATTAAACAATTTTTTTTGCTTAGTAAAACAATTTCTGATAATTTAATTTAATCCGGCTCATTCATGTCGGCAATTCAGACATATATTATTCATTTTTGGTCTTATATTCAGTTTACTCTCAACAATTTTTTTTCAACTAACATCGTGGCTTATATCCCAATTAGAATAATACATTTTAAAAAATGGCTTGTTAAAATAGAAGGAATTACAGAAAACGCTTACCTGTTCAATAACATCCGTAGAAACACATTCGGATATCACATTCATACTGTTTTGAGTGTTTATTTCTTCCTGTTGTATTAAACTTTGTCTTTCGCCGATATCTTTAGGAGTTTCTAACGCATTGTCTTGTATAAACACTTCTATAGCATTTTCCATAATTTGTTTAGCACGATGCGATATTTTTTTAACAATTAAAATACCTAATAGTCGTTCAAATACGGGCGCAAATGTTATTTCTTAACCTTAAAACAAAAACTGATGGACTAGTCTTGACTTGAATATCTAGTTACTCCCGATTCAAATGTAAAACCCCCTACTATTTTGTTATATTGATAAACAGGTAATTGAATATACCGAGAAAAATAAAGCAAAATGCAACATGTCCAAGTGGGTATTTCTACATACCTAGTTATGGTACACGGATGATCAAGTTAAGATACATTATTTCAAACAAATATTTAAAACTTCAATATTAGATAAGTCGATATACCGGTTCTGATACCTAGTAAATCGTTAAATCCAAATATTCACGGGCTTCTACCAAGTAAACTATTACATATTTGAATTACTCATTTATTCACCTGACGGAATTGAAAGAGAACTATTTCAAGATTGAGATATCTTGTTTTTACGAAAATTTGACTTATATACTTATTCACGGATAGTACAGATATATAACAAGAAAAAGGTTAATGCGAGTTGATAGTCAAATAAAGGTAAAATATATTGGCATAGCTCGTAACAAAGGAAAAAAAATATAATAAGATATGTGTATAAGATGGAAGGCAACCGTATATACCTATTTCTGACTATTGGTCGTCTTCAGTACGGTGCAGCCAAGTTAGAAAAAGAGCATAATAACTTGAGAAAGGATCACTGCAGGAGCAATGCGATCAATTTGCGGGAATAATGTTAGAAGACTTTAAAGTTTATAGAGCAACAACCAACACATCCACGGTGGAAGCTAAGGAGCTACCTGAGGAAAGGATGTAAAAATAATAAATTAATAGTAATAGAGACTTTCGGGGGAAAATGGACAATAGTAATTTTGTAAATAATTTCGGTGAAATGTACGGTCCGATGTATTAAGTAGGATTTTTGGTAAGTCATATTATATTGTTCTTTTCATAAATATAGAAATCCAACGCCTTTTAAGTAAACTGTTTGTTGTGTATAATACATCCGGTAGTTTTTGGAAAAAACAAATAATTAATTGACACAAATAAGTTGGAAATTTGTTTGAGAAGGAGTAAGTTTGGGATTTCTTATGGAAGTAGAAGAAGTGGGAGAAGGTTTTTTGGGATGCTACACCAGAGGATGAGAAAGCAGTCGAAGTTTAAAAAAGAGAATTTGTTAACAAGTAGTGTTTTTTGGTGTTTGTGTTGAAAATAGTATGCAAATGTGGTAATCAGAAACGAAGCCAAAACAGAACGAGAGTAATAACTATAAGTAGAAACAGATATCTTTTTTTGGTATTAGCGGAAGCAGATTGTATCTTGAAGTAAAAATTGTTTTAAATAAATATTTAAAAAGATATTCTAGCTAAAAATGTAATGTCGTTAAATAGAGAATTAAATTCTCCTTCAAATGAGGTGTCGCATTATAGCGATTTCTGTTAAAAAAAAATTAACGATTACTTCACTATACTCACACCGGTGACAATATCCCTACTGCATGTATGTTATAAGATGGGTATTTTATAACAAAAATCGATCTGTTTCGGGATTTTCCTCAAAACTCGACGGTTCTGGAAATAACGATAGTATTCCATAATTTAGCCGTTCACTGTATAACTAAATAAAAAAATCCACAAGGAAAAATTCCTGTAGCTGGCTGTATACCACGTATCACAAAAAAGAGGTTAGTCTTTGTAAATGGGTATATTTATTTAAAAAAAAAAAACCTTAAAAGGGCTACATCAATAAAACAAACGTTTTCGGACCACACAGTCCATCATCAGGTTTTAAAAACGAAAATGCTAGGTCACAATGCCTGAGCCACCAAAATACTAGGATAAAAACCCTTTAAATTACATATAGTTATAAAAGATTGTACATTGTGTTGTAAAATAACTGTGATGTTCAGTATTAAATTAAATTTGACTAGAGGTAACACATGGCTGAATCGAGTTACCAGAG
Organism: Diabrotica balteata; assembly: GCA_918026665.1. NCBI lineage: Eukaryota > Metazoa > Arthropoda > Insecta > Coleoptera > Chrysomelidae > Diabrotica > Diabrotica balteata. The sequence goes on from OU898280.1 coordinate 121,469,169, forward strand.
CCGGTGAGAGAGAACCTCTACACGCGGAGAACAGCTGGGAACATGGTGGCTCAGGCATTGTGACCTAGCATTTTCGTTTTTAAAACCTGATGATGGACTGTGTGGTCCGAAAACGTTTGTTTTATTGATGTAGCCCTTTTAAGGGTTTTTTAAATAAATATACCCATTTACAAAGACTAACCTCTTTTTTGTATAACTAAATAATAACAGCGAGGTAACTGAGCTGTACAACTAAGCTTTTATCTTATTATGTTAGGGCGTTACAAAATTTAAATTATATACTACAAGTAAATCAAACTAAACATACTTTACCAATTTATCATCTTTATTAATAACTTTGATAAATTTATTTTGGGAAAAAAGTATTTACCCAATGAAAAAAAATCCCAAAGTATATATTAAAAAATATCAATAGCATCAAAAGATATTTCATTCTTTACCAAAGTTCCCAATAAAGCAAACAAAATTTCTTCGTCAGAAATCGTTTTGGTAAAGCAATAAATAGAGAATAAATCAGCATATACAAAACGTTACCCGATTTATTTTAATAATAGTACATCGTAAAAGTCAAAAAACAAAATAAATCCTATTCTAATAGGAGTTCTGTATGCCAAAACAAAGCAGAACTACGTTGAGCTTCGTTGCAGAGTACACAATAAAAAGTATGAAATAACATTCAGTAACAATGTTATTAGAATTATTTTCATACGAAAGAAGCGGACATTTATGGTATTTTTTTTTAATAAAAACTAAATGCTCGTTATTGTACTATTATCAGTTATACTAATAAGCGATTGTATAATATTCAGTCACTAAATATTAGAGATTCGTACTTAGTATGTTTAAAACTTTATATTTTATCAGCACATGATTTGTAACTTGACCAAATGGCAAAAAACATTTACTAAATCAAAAAAGTCACATATCAAAGTAGAAAATGTTCTATTGTAAGTGGTATATTTAACTAAAAATTAAATTTAAATACCCAAAATATTCAATTATACTCAAACAATTTGTAATTGAAGGTGATTACTTGGCTCCATCGGAATTAACGAAGCCCTGAACTATAAATTTTCAACGAAATCGTATTGAAATTATCAATTTTGCAGAGGCGTACCAAAAAAATTTTAATTATTTATTTAAACACAAGTAATTACGTAAAAATTAAATCTAAAGGTATCTTATAGTTGTCTAACAAAATAAAATAAAATTTTATTCTTATTAGAGAGTATCTAATACAGAACTTCAAAAAACAGAAAACTTTGGAAAATAATTTTTTTTTCATTAGACTAAAAACAATCTGCAATTTTAATTACAAATCATAACACATCATTCTCTATTTATAGAATTGCTGTGTGCTGTAAACGTTATATTTGTTTTTTTTTAACTTAATTTGAAAGTTTGCTTGTGTTTATTTGTTTATATAAATACGAAAATATATTATGAAGTTCATATAAATTAAAATGAAGTAAGCTAAACTATTATCATCTAAATGCGTTTACATAGCAGTGCATTTGTTTATTTCAGTAAATTCTCGAAATATGAAATGAAGATGGCACCAACTACTAAAGAGTTAATAGCTTTCTTAGAAGAAGACTCAGATTGTGAAAATGCCACTTAATGTGGTTTATTTGCCGCCGAGATTAGATTAGAAAGTTTCTGGTGTAGAAGACATTGATCTTCTTCTTCTTCTTCCTCTTAGTTTGTAGGCTTTAAAGCCTGTTTCTCTTTAATATTAGCTTCCTAAATTGTTTAAATTGTCGCACCATCTTTTTCTTGGTCTGCCAATACTTCTTTGCCCATTTGGTGACTTATCTCGTGCTATTCGTACTATTCTATCCTCCACCATTCTACTGATGTGTTTGTTTCACTTTTGTTTTCGTTTTGTCACCCATCCATTTATGTCTTCTATATTGCATGCTCTTCTTATGTTTTTGCTTCTCTCCCTATCCAACAGACTTCTCCTTGATATTCGTCGGAGTATTTTCATCTCTGTTGTTTCTAGCAGTCGTCTCGTTTTAGATGTGCCAGGTCTTGTCTCAGCCGTGTATGTTAATCTAGGTCTAATTCCTGCTTTATAGACTCTTGTTTTTGTGTCTTGTCTTAGGTGTTTGTTAAGAGAACCCGCCGCTTTACTTGCTTTTAAGCTTTGCTGTCGTACTTTTTCTTTAACATCTCCTTAACTAGTTATATCTATTCCCAGATATCTAACCCTTGCTTCCGGCTTTATTATTTTCCCATCAATTTCGATTTTACACCGTAGTGGGTATTTAAATGTCATACATATTTTTTTATCTGATATTATCATATTGTATTTCTTAGCTGTTGTATTGAAGATATGTGTTAATCTTTAGAGCTCGTCTTCTGTCTCGGCGATTAATGCGGCGTCGTCTGCATAACATAATATTTGGATTTCTTTGTTCCCAATTCTGTAGCAATGACTTTAATGTACTGCTTGTATTATTTCGTCCATTAATATATTAAAGAGAAGTTGGCTTAACGAGTCACCCTGTCTGACTCTGCTTACTACTGGTATATACTGTGTTAGTTTTCCATTTATCTTTGCCTGTATTCGATTATGGAAGTAGATGCTTTCGATGGTTTGTATAATATTGATTGGTATGTTCCTTTTATACAGTAGGTGTAAGACGTCTTCGACTTGGATGCGATCGAAAGCCTTTTTCAAGTCTATAAAACATAGATATGATGACCTTTTCTGTGATTTGTCTTAGTACAAATACGGCGTCTACGCAGGATCATCCGGATCTGAATCCTTGTTGTTCATCTGATAAAGTTGTTAGTTTATTGATTTTGTTGGTTAGGACTTTTGTGGTAAGCTGAAGTGCGGTATTCAGTAGATTTATACCTCTATAATTGTTGGGGTCTTCTTTATCTCCTTTCTTGATCATTGGTATCATTATGCTGTTTCTCCATGCGTCTGGTATCTTGCAGTGCAATATTAGTTTTTTGTGTAAGTTTTGTCATCTCTAGGGTTAAACTTTCTCATCCGTATTTTAGAAGCCCGTTGGTTATTCCGTCTGGTCCTGGTTACTTTCTATTTTTGAGTGAATTTATGACTATTTCTACTTCGTGAAAACTGATTTCTATTTCGTCTCTTAGTTCAGGTACATTATTGTGTTGATTATTATTTTCCTTTGCTTTAAACAGTTCCCTCAGGTATCTTTCCCGTTCGTTTGCTGGTATATTATTGTATTTTTTTGAAGAGATTGATGATAATATTATTTGTGAAGAATCAATAAAATCAGATATTGCAGGTACATATGAAATACAAGTAATTGGAATTCTAACGATTCTGATTATGATATTCCTCTGAACCACAGATAAAACGTCCAAAGAAAAAACCAGGCAAAAATAGTAAATCCAAATGTATCTCAAGTTAGTTAGTAATAATGGATATTCTTTCGTGCTCAGTAGTAATTCAACATCAGTCTGATTGATATTTAGACAATATAAAAGCCAACCATGCAGGCAAGTCATATATTGAAGTTTTTCACTCTTTTTGATAAAAAAGTAATTGAGAATAACCGTCACAATTTTGCAATGAACATAGTTTTAAATACAATTATTAGCATATATGTATATTATCTGGTTTACACTCTGCTTCAAGTTGATATGCATTAGTCTAAGGATGAGGATAAAGAAGTGCATATTATAAGAGAAAGCATGAGCCGACATAGATTTATAATTTTAATTTATAATAGTGAAGAAACCGCTACATCAGTGTCAGTACATGGGCGTCAATCTAAATTTGCTTTACCAGATGAAACCAGATTCGACAATATTGGCCACATTATAAAAAAGACGATAGTACAAAAATGTAGGATGTACAAAAGTAATACTATTTATTTATGTAAAAAGTGTAGAATGCATCTACACTCCGAATATTTCGAAAATTTTTACCTTAAAATTTAATTTACGTTTAAGATACAATATGTTCCTTTATTAAAAATTGTACTGTTTTCCTTAAAAATGAGAAAAAAAATCTTTTTGGTTGTAATTTATTCCTAATTTGTATTTTTAATCCAATCTAATAAATTAATTGTCAAATTTCTCTTTGTATATTGAGCGGCCGTTAGGTGTTTAATACTATATAAAGAATAAACTGGCCTCAAATTTACTTTACTTACCTCAAAACTATTTTAAAGTTAATAATAAAGTATATTTAATAAATATATTCCCAATATTACACTACGCCTATGTAATACATATGTATAAAATCCAGAAGATATCATATTTCATAAACTTCAATAAACTAAAATATCATATTTCTCTAATTAACATTCTTTCTAAAAACGTAAATATATATAGATCAGCAAAATATTGATGATTTTACCGATGTTCCAAACTATTCTATGAACTTGTCTCACTATACACTCGTGAATCGCACCAATTTATATTGTTACGGGGGCAAATTTATCTTAGATAAGTTACAAATTTACATATTTACATGGGCGAAGCATACACAATAAAAATGACCCCGGTAAGAATTTACTAACGATATTTTTCATGGTTGCCGCTACCGTTTAGTTCAATTTGTAGATTAATCACCTTTAATTGAAAATTGTCCGACTATAGTCATCTTCAGTGAATCTAAAAAGTAAGTAATCCCACTCAGTTAAAAAAAATGTAGAGTAAAATTTTGACTGTTAAATGCAAGGATGTGATTAAGATTGCTTAATTTTTTAATTTGGAGTACTTGCATAACTCAAACCCAACCCAAACAGTGGTTGGGTTTACATTGATGAAAACATACTTGACAGTATTTTGTAAGGCAATATGCCGATGTAATCGAAATTCTAAAAGCGAAATTCTAAATGAGATAAAAACTAGAAAGATGGAATACTTGGGGCACATTGTGAGAGGTGAAAAGTACGAACTTTTAAGAAACATCATGCAGGGCAAAATTAAGGGCAAAAGAAGTGTAGGAAGAAGAAAAATATCGTGGCTTCGTAATCTACGTGAATGGTTCGGGTGTAGTTCGGTTGAACTTTTTAGGCGCGCTGCTAACAAAGTCGCAGTGGCCATGATGATTTCCAATCTCCGCTAGGAGTGGCACGAGAAGAAGAAGAAGCCGATGTAATTTAATTACTAACCAGGAACGTAAATTCCTACGTGAAATAAAATATTTTTATACTCTAACTATCGAACGGGAGTTTGCCAACTAACGTAAGGCGCATACACATCGAATTTGGACGGTCGATAAAAGTTCGACCGAACAAATTCCTTTGGTTGCGCGAAGAAACAAATGTGAGCGGGCACACACATCGATCGCCAAACAGCACGTCATCGATGCAAACGCAACTGGTCCTATCGTCGGTCGATAAAGATCGATGTGTGTGCGCACGGTCATTTGATACTATACGCCTTGGAACGACGGCAACGACTACGGCAGCCGTGAATGCACATGCAGTGACATTCATCGATCGCCACACGACCATCAACGTCATCGATGCCGTGCCGTTTGGCGATCGATGTGTGTGCTCGCTCACATTTGTTTCTTCGCGCCACCAATGGAATTTGTTCGACCGAACTTTTATTGACCGTCCAAATTCGATGTGTGTGCGGCGGGCATAACCGAAGATGCTGGAAGTATTGCTTGTCAAATTTAACGTGATACTTGGCCGATGTGAAATTAGGCTCCAACCACGATGCGCATTCGACAACACAATTCGTCCTTATTATTTCTTTGCCCTTCGAAGTGCAAGGTACTTGTATAGTCTGCGACAAAGTTTTTTTTTATTTTACTTATGTTTACAGTTACTGTGAGTTGAAAAATATCGTATTACAATAGATTTGACTTTTTAAATAATTATTGTTAAGTATTTTAAAATATAAACATGGATTTTCATTCAAAATTAGAAGGCAAAATATAGTATTAACAAACGATTGAGGCAATAGCACATGTAATTATTTTTATGCAGAGAGAAGCGATGCAAAATCCGCATGTTAAAGATTTTAAAAAAGTTCAAGAGCGTGCTTCCTTAGTAACGGGAGTAAGTATAGCCACTATAAAACGGATCTATCGTGAAGTGAAAAATTAAGAAGAAGGTGCTTCTACATCATTTTCGACGCTTAACAAAAAAATGAGATCTGCCCCAAAATCCAACTTGGGCGAATTTGACAAAGGTTTACTTCGGCGTATAATAATAAATTAAGTCACGGAAAAACAAGTTCCTACGTTGCGACATATAACAAAAAAATTAATGAAGACAATATTTATACAGGTCGCATAAAACTTTGAGAAAAGTAATAAGATATATGAAATTTCGATGGAAGAAAGCGAAGAATAACAGGAAAATCCTAATGGAAATACCCAATATAAAAGTGCTCCGGAGGAAGTTTCTCAGAAATATTAAACAATATAGGAAAGAAAATCGGCCCATAATTTACATGGATGAAACTTATATTCATTCCTCTCATACCCATGATAGATACCGGGAAGACAATACCACCGAAGGTTTGAACAAGCCAGTGTCCAAAGGGCAAAGGCTGATTATTGTTCACGCCGGCGGCCAAATGGGTTCATAAAAAACGCATGTTTACATAATCTGGTACGAAATCTGGAGATTATCATAGAGAAATAAACTAAATGAATTATAAAAAATGGATTCATGAAAACTTATTCCTAATATACCAGCCCGTAGTGTATTGGTTATAGACAATGCATCATACCACAATGTCCAAGTGCAAAAATGTCCCACTATGGGGTGTAGAAAAGACGAAATGAAGGAATGAACAAAAGAAATTTCTTTTCAGACGAAATGATAAAAGCATAATTATATAATCTAATAAAAATTCACAAAACCAGAAATAAAACTTTTGAAATAGATCAAATTATGAACAATGCAGGTCACCTGTCTTAAGACTACCTCCTGGACTTAAATCCAATTGAATTAGTGTGGGCTGCTCTAAAACTATATGTGACAAATAAAAATGTAGATTTTAAATTTTTTAAATATTGAAACATATTGTGATGAGTTTTTCTGCAAAATTTCCCAAGATGAGTGGAAAAAATATTGCGAGCATGCTATTTTTTATGAGCTTTATTATATGGAAAAGGAACCAGTTCTAGACTTAATTGAAGACGATTTAATAATACATGTGCAGGAAGATAGTGACACTAAAGTAAGCAGCACATTGGGACGCAGGTGACGCAGTGCAGGGCAGGCTACACAGGTCAGAAAATATACGTGTCACGCAGTGTGAGCGCATATTTGGAAGCAGCTTTCTCGAAAATTTTGAGGTGCGAATATCGAATATATTATATGAACATAGAAAGAGAATTTTATAATTTAAATAATGGCGTTATTTCTGGACAGTTCCGAATCAGAGTCAGATGCAGAATTTGAAGAAACAGTTTTATTATTCAACATGTCAAAGAGAAAAAAATCATTTTGGAAAAGCAACTATAAGAAAAAGAGAAATACTCATGGGGAATTTGCACTATCATCAGAAATCTCTGAGTCACGTTATTTAAATTATTTTTGGTTAAGCAGAAAACAAGTTGATGAAGTACATGATATAATAGAAAACAGTATTTAATTTAGATGGTTGTAATGCCCAAAAACCAATAAGAACCAAAGAAAAACTAGTTGTTTTTTTAAGGTATTATTTTTACTAATTTTGTTTTATTAAAAAATACAAAAATATCATTTTAAACAATCATAATTCTATACTCTATAATTTTCCACAAAATTATGAATATTACCGGTATCAGCGGTTTGAGGAGATGTCCCAGCAGACAACCTGGGAGTGAGTGTAGTAGATAAATAATTACTGGTGCTTCTAGAGTTGTAATTATTAAGGCATAAAAAAGAGTTGTTGGGAATAGGAGCTAATAGAGGATTGCTAATAGAGAACAGTTGCTAAAATAGTAAACGAGATATCTGTTGCAATATGGATACAACATGCAACCACAGTACTTAGCAAAAAGCCTTTTCGCTAACAGAAAATTTGATGCGACCTTATCCGAGACGAAGCGTTATTGTTAATGATAATCTTGAAAATAAAATATTTAACTACAAGCTGTCCGCGAGCCCGTCAATGTGTTGAATGTGCCTTTGGAATTCTCGCCTCTCGATTTCGTGTGTTCAGAAAGCCTTTTAAAGTAAAAGTTGAAAGTGTTGTGAATGTTACAAAAGCAACATATGTCCTGCACAATTAACTAAGAGGCTGTAAAGAAGCCTGTAGCTACGTGGATGGAACCGATACCGAACTTTCTACAAGTCAGCTACTTTCATTGCGAAACAATAATATCCGAAGTACATCAAACGCTTTCCTAATAAGGCAAAACTTTACGCAATATTTTAATACAGAAGAACAAATACCTTGGCAAGAATCAAGTGCTTTACAAGGAAAATTTTAATATTTTATTTACGCAGAAAAATCTTGTAGTAGCGTTAAGAGGAAAGGTACAAAATGTAGCCTGTCAAAATTTTCAATGTGTTTTAAATGAATTGATTTATTTGGAATCCTGCAAAAACTAATAAGTATTTTTGAAAAATTTAAAAGTAGATTGAAAGGATACGTATTACCGAGGGCCGAAAGTTACTTAGAATAAATAATAAGTTTCTTTTTCACACTAAATTTTCTCTTTGGTTTTCAGCTATGTAACCTATTAAAATAAATAAACATTCTAGAAGTTTTCAGGGACTTTCGGCCCTCAGTAATAATTTAATCTTTCAGTCTGCGTTTAAATTTTTCAAAAATGTTTATTAATTTTTCAGGATTCATTTCTCAGGATGCAATGAATGCACTTAAACACATTTAACATTTTGACAGGCGACTTTGCGCCTATGCCTTAACAATCACGTAACTATGGCACTACTTACTGCTCTGATATAATTAATATAATTAAAAGTATTTGTTTAACTTACCGCTTTTTAAATTTAGTTTTTTTCCTATTTTATTCCATAATTCATCCTTCAATTTAGCTTTTAAATAATGGGGATCGTTGGTATCGTAAAGAATTGTCTGGCTTCTCACCAATTCGATTAATTGTTCATTCATTTCGAATATAACCATACAAAATTTTATTAGAAATAAACAAACTGCTCTGCACGTGGCACAGGAATCTGTGTCCGGACGACTGCGCTGACAGGTTTTCTTAAACACGTTCTGTGCTATCCTGCCCTGCGTTCCAATTCGCGCGGGGTAATGTAATTGTACGGAAAACAGAAACCTGTGCGCTGTCCTACGCTGCGTTGCCTGCGTCACCTGCGTCTGAATATGCGGCGCGCCTAATAGTATGGATTCTCTAAAAAATAGTAGTTCAGAGACAGAAGACGAATACTCAGGTCGATGGCCCGCTGTCTGGACAACACATTTAGGGGTCATGAGTCCCATGTAGTCATTCAGTTTTTAGTCATCCAAAGGGAGAAAAGCTCTTCTAGCTACCCCTAAAATTGGTGGGTTAACCACATACGGAAGATGTTCTATTAAACAGGGTCTCCAAAGTAAAAATGAGTACAGTCTCTTCTTTCGTTATGTGCTGCGAGGGGGAGGGCTGGAAGGATAGTCAGATAGGTACCACTCGAAGGGAGTGTGACCGGTTTAATCTGCGGGCATGTGGGTCCCACTATTCCATTGGAACACACATATCTCTGTAGGAGCTGGGTTGTACGCTTGTGTGTGTGTTTTTATTTAAAATAAAAATTATTCTCAGGCTATTTTCTTGTGGCATAATATTGTAATTTACTATTTTTATTGGGAATAAGCCACAATTTTAGTTTAAAATAAGTTTATTTTGAAGTTTCGAGTTCCACTTTGAAAATCGTTAACTCAAAATACGAAATACCAATAAATTAAACAAATTTTGTTTTTGTTACTTGGTAAAAAAATTCTTCTAATAATTTTATTTTATCTGACTTATTCACTTTGACAACTCAGTCACTATTTGAGATATATTTTATACGATGTATTTCTATAAAATCTACCTACAAAATAAAATATTCGGGAAAGTTAATAAAGTTATACAGTTTAGTACCTAAATACCGAATATTGACAGCCATCCCAACGGGGCCGGTATTATTCTATTGTAACGAAATAAACAACAGATTAAAACATTTATGCCTTAATAAAATGCTAAACCCTTCTGGGCTTATATACAATAATTTTAGCAAAAAAAAACAACAAGAAAGTTTCAAAACCACTTGCTGAATGTCTAAAATTTATATATTTTTAAAATATACAAAACCCTGTAGATGTTCAGTGTGGTTTTATTTCTAAATCTACAAACTGTTTCACTGTGACATATATAAAGTCACATATGTTAAACAGCTGTGACAAGTTATAAATAGAATGCTAGTGAAAATCCAGAAATTTGTATTTTTTAATTTATTTCAAAGATAATATGACTGGAATTACTGAGCTGTTTCATTCACTTATTTACTAGTATGTAATACTATTTTACTCTATTTCAAGACATAAATGTTTGTTTTCTTTTAGGTTGTGTCCAATGCAAATTTGGAAATTATGGACATAGTAGCTCACTGGAGAGGCAGCACTCATGACTCCAGAATATTTAATGAGTGTAGTTTAAAACGTAGGTGTGAGCAATCTGAGTTCAAAGGCAGATTATTAGGAGATTCAGGCTATGCCTGCACATCTTATTTATTTACTCCTGTCTTAAATCCACGGACAGAAAGAGAAGAACGCTACAACAGGGCACATATAAGAACCCGCAACTAAGTGGAACGGTGTTTTGGTGTGTGGAAACAAAGATTTAGATGTTTATTACATGGGTTTACCACCAAATTAGAAAATACAAAATTATATATTGTAGCATTGGCAATACTTCACAATATTGCCATTTACAAAGTTGATATGGTTGATGATATTGAACAATCAGGAAATGATGGTATGCCAGAAATACCTGCAATAAATAATACAATTAGAGGGAATGCAGCTCGAGCTGCGTTTATTAACGAAAATTTTTAAAAACAAAATTTATTTAATAAAATATTTTACAATTCATTATGTTTATTAGTATTTTTTATATTTTCCCTTTGTAATAAAATATTTTTTAAAGTTTCCTCCTGAACTTTTTTTTGAGGCTATGTTCTTTTTCAACCATCCTATGCTCTCTTGCCATAATTCTCATGCGTCTCTTATGCTCAATTTCTAGAAACTCCATATATTTATTGTGCTCTTTTTCTTTTAGTTCAGTTGACAATTGAACCATACTTGCTACATATTCTTGATCCTGCAAATTATAATAATAGTTAAAATATGAATAAAAAGGAAAGATTTGGCAGTCAACTGTTACAATTTCAGCTTTATTTAAGGACCTAATACTACATGCATTAATAGTACATGACTTAGGGCCAGTTCTACAGTCCAGGTATAAATTGGAGAATAGTTATTCTGAGTATAACTCATTAAATCATCAACTGAGATTAGTGTTGTAATATAATAACCAAAATTATGTAAATATATCTCTATAGGTTCTCCACATTTTAAACAAGTATAAATATTGGATTACAAAATATATAATTTTAGTTAAAGAAATGTTTATATAATACAGATTCTAGAATTACAGTCTCTGTTATCAAAACATTAAAAAATTATTGCCTCAGTAAGATTATACCTATACAATAGTAGTCATATGAGTAGAGGTTATTACATTACATACATATCATAAAATTTTAGAATTGAAATAATAAATGCTTTCTTTGAACACAAATAATAAATGCTCTGAACACCATTAATGAAGTTATTCCAAGTATAAGTTTATTCTCAGTATATACTAGCATTGTAGAACCGGCCCTTAACAGTTACATGCACATAGCAGTTATCAGAAGTTATATAATTAAATACCTTTGATATAGCCTGAGATTTTGCAGCACCTTTTTTTAAATTACCTTTGGATATCTGGAAAAATAAAAGTTGATTAAAATACTGACTATGAGAACTAAGATAAGAATATATAAACATCATATATATATATATATATATATTATATATATATATATATATAATATATATATATATAAAAGGATCACTCAACAGAGTGGTGGGCTCTTATATCGGTCAATTTGTAGGTGGAGAAATGAAAGACAAAGTTGATGTGCCACTCTATCTATTTTGAAAACGTTTCGCTTTCGTATTCTGAAAGCATCATCAGTTCATTCTAAAAAGTATAATATAAGAACCACACAATCATGGAAAAGATGTTACAGGTGTTACCTTAAAAAGACATGTAGCAGTCAAAGATGTTAACAAGCTTATGAATTAAACTTGAATAAATGGACAATATAAAGTAGAGATGTATAAACATTTAATTTACTAACAACATTTAGTGACTTATTAAAAAATTAGCACAGTGAGTGACCATGTGGTCAGAAGTATAAAAAATATATATTAAATTATAACGTAGTTGATGCAAAGAACTAAGAAAATCAACGATTAACTTCCAACAATAGATAATTATTAAACTTTAATTTTAACTTTTGGTAGCATTATTAAAAGATGTTAATATAATTTAAAAATAAAAATAAGTGTAAAAGAATGAAGTTACCGGTCTAAGCCTTACACCTGCTACCAGGAAAATGGCGTTAGATTGAACAGACTGACACAGATCCACGAAAAGACAGCCAACCTTGAGGTTGAAATTATTGGCACTGGCACATCAAATCAACTAACCTGTTTCATTTCTTTAATCTCCAAATGTTCACTCTCCACCTCTGTAAATTCTTCACTCTCCATTGGTGACAATATATCATTCTCAAATATCTGTTAAAAGATGTTTTCATTAATCATATACATAATTAAAAAATTTAAATCTTTGATAAATCTACTGACCTTTAATTGGGTGTCCACTTCTTCACTAGTACTTGGTTCTTCATAAGTTGATAATTGTATTATCTGTGAAAAACAAAATTTATTGTAATGTATATAATAATACCTATTATATGAAAACTCACAGGGCCATCAGAATCATATACAGTATGATCTCTCAACAATTCTGCAGGATTCATGATGTCCTTAATCTCCATCACTATCTCATCTGGAATTGTGGGTCCCTGTCCACCTCCTGTCTTTTTCTGCTCTCGAGTATAATCGCTGTAAACCTTGCGGGCATTCATTTTCATATGTTTCCATTGGGTCTGCAATTGTCTTAAATCCCTAGGTCTGCTATTTAATTAATTGAACCTAAACAAAAACAAAGTTGGGGAACTGTTAATTAAACAAATTGATTAAATAAATATGAAATTTCTGTGTACTTTTTACAAAAATGTTTATATAGATATTAATAATTAATAAAATTTTATTAGAACTTATAAAATATCTCACTTTTGATGAACTGCTTCCCATGCTTTTGTTTTTGATTTATTGGAGTTTGCATTTAAAGATTTCTCCTTTATGATGTGGGAATAGTCTCTCAAAATACTACGAAACAATTGCTGGAATATTACAAAAAAAACAATCAGAACTAGCAAAATTTCTAATATAAACTTTTAAGCAAATTACTTACCCTTTCTTCTTCATCCCAATTCATTGAACGAATACGTTTTGCTTTTTGTTCGGTCATTTTAAGTTAAAAAGTTTAAACTTTGAGGTAAAACAAATAATATAAAATGTAAACAAACTTTCTCACAACACAACACAGTCAAGTCAACTAAAATTAACCCCACGTGCTTCAACTTCAACTTATGCTAACTGTCAAATTCTCAAATATTTTTCTTCTTTTTCACAAAATTTACTCAATTTTTCTTCTTTTGCGCAATGGTTGCCAACGTAAACTTGTTGTACCTAGGACCCTCGAGCAAAAAGACAATAGAGGGAATGTAAAGGTAGTGGGGGCAAACATAGTGTTAGACAGGAAGTGCGATCTTTAGAGGCCACTTTAAACAAGGATAGAGAGTCTCTCTCCTTGTTTGACATCAAATTTAGTTGGGTTATGTTATTGTTTGTCCCAAATGTCACATGAAATCTTATTTATATTGAAGTTTTTTAACAATTGTGTCGCATTTTAGACTCTTATCATTAATAATTAATTAAAACTTTCTCGTCTAAGACACATTCTGAAAAATATTATATAGCTACTGTTGATAAGTGTCGGAAAATTTAAATTTCGCGCATTCGCATTTCCGGATATGTCCGCCATCAGAGGCCACTTTTTTGGTCTCCTTTTCATAAGGATTAGATTCCCTCTTTTGTCTTATTGCTCGATGCCTAGGACTAAGGAAGGTTTAGTTAGTCTGAGCTTAGTCCATGTTTATTAATAACATTCTGAAAATGAAGTTAGTCCTCGCTTAATCTGGGACTAACTAGTCTGAGACTAACTTGGGACTAAGCAATTTTTATTAATAAGACTGTTACAGTTTACTGTAACGCAAATGTAAAGCTTTCATCTCAGCCAATGTTCCTCTTGTAAAATTAAAGAACGAGACATTTATAGAAGTGTTCGAAAAAACTGCCGCTTCATCATGACTGAATGGTCAATATTAATGAGTCAAATAAAATATAATTATTAGAAGAATTTTTTTACCAAGTAACAAAAACAAAACATTTTGTATTTTGAGAAAAATTTTCGAAGGAAAAATTGAAACGTCAAAATAACATACAATATAGACATATCATAGAAGTTCCATTAATAAATAAGGCCACTCCCTTAAACTTGTAGTATGGAGTGTACCAACGAGGCGAAGAGACCGAGCGCATTATGTATCTCTTTTCCTCCGAATGCGTTCTCACTTAATTTTCTACGCAAGTGGACAAATTTGTCAAGTATCACCTTAAATTTGACAAGCTGTAATAGTGTCAATAATAATGACATTCGGAATAAGATTGATAGTTCATTTTTAAAAAGTAGTTTATTAAAATTAAGACCGTAGTTATTAATATTTTTATCATTACTTGTTTGGTTTTATTTTATATATTGACTATAACATTAGCTTGACCAGTAGAATTGAAAGCTAACGTTAGAAAAATAAAGAAATAGTACGGTCCGTCCCAAACCCTTTTTTCAGTGCGTCACTAAATGTAACGTCATATAGGATTTTAAGAATGTCGAAAATTATTGCTTGACATTTTAGTTAAATCTGACAGTTGCAGGATCGTAATCGACTAAATGTGAAAAGATTATTTTTTTAAATAGGTATGTAGTCTTTGTTCTTTCTCGGTATATCACGGCATATTTAAATTATTTTTATGACAATAAAATAAATACAAAATTAAATTTTCACTGTAAAATGTCTAAAAATACTAACCTGGAATGACATTGTGAAGATATTATCATGTGTAAGATAATCTGCGTCAAATTATATTTATGCGCATCATTGATTGGATATCTATTTAGCGTATTCTAAACTCCAACCAATTATACATCCGTAAGTAGAATTTGCTTTAACATGCAAATACTCGTGAACGATACATAATTTTCTATGTTCTATGTATAATAATCACAGACTCACGTCTTTTTCTGTCACTTCTAGCTTTATGCGTTAGAGAGAATTCGATCAACTATGACGCACTGAAAAAAGGGTTTGGGACGGACCGTATGTGATAATAAGAGGAAGTAAATAAAAGTCAATTGAGAATGAGATAAACGGTTAAATAATTAAATGTGGAAGAAAGGAGATTTATCTTATAGACTACAGGGAGGGATTATAACGTAATGTAGTGTAATTATATTTAGTTGTGTGTGAGTAAAGTAAAGTAATTGATGAATAAAGTAAGAAGGAAATGCATTGAATTCTGAAGGTCACCTGTAAGGTTGGTTGTATTATGTCTGAGGGGAATTCGAATTGTACCGACTGTAATAATAAAGATTATTTAAATTGGATAAAAAACAGTATTGTGTTTTAAAACTACTGATACTAAGAGAATGTTTAATAATTAACGATGGCTAAAATAAATGGTATAAACAAACATGATAATTGAATATTTACAATCATTGCCCATTGCCTTTAACTATTCAGTTTGGTGTAAGAGTAAATAGTTCGAGTTATTTTTATTTTTATTATTTAGAAATGGAAGTCAACCTTAATGATAATTTTGAATAGTGTAAAGCAAAGAGACCATTAATTAAAGGGGAAGCAGTTTCCATTGCCAACCATATGTTTATTTAAGGCATTAAGACAAAAACCACAAGCACTATTGAGATATTTGCTCTTTGTCTACAAAGAAGCAAAATATATTAAAGTGAGTGATAAAGGTACAAAAAACAATAAAATGTGCTTGTACATGTAAAACAGGAGCAGAGCAAAAACGTAAATATATTATTTCAGCATTATTATATGTGAACAAGTGTGTTAAGTATAAGTAAATTGTATTTAATCACCTAAGTATTTCCTTACACTATCTAAGTGATTATATTTATATTATGGTTAACTTTACCGAAAGTACAAGCTGAATATAGTCACAAATGTCAACCACGAATTAAAATATTTTTGCTACAAATATAAAAAGGAAAGCTTTAGAAAAGTACATTTTGATTATAATATGTAACGAATTCTGCAATTTTTTATTTATATAAAACAAGAACGAGTAAATATTTGTTTCTTGGAGATTAATTGCAATTAATTATTAAAAATTTTTATTTGACAATTGCCCTTTGAAAAATAAGCAGATAGATTTGGCAATCCTCAAACCACCAGTTGCCAGGTTGCAACAGATGTTTGCAATTAATCCCTGACGAGAGAAATATTCACTAGTTTTTATTTTATATAAATTAAAAATTGCAGAATTCATACAATAATATAACCAAAATGCACTTTTTAAAAGCTTTCTTGCTTTATATTTGAAGCATACAAAATATGCATTATAAAAACATACCAACACAGCCAAACCAAAATATTGGTGTATATAATATACTTTATAGAGAGGTGATTTTTGTTTTGCTGATTTATACAAAAGTAGAACAAACTAAAATCACATTCCAAAGAAACAGGGATGAACCCATAAAAAACTTTTGCCAATAAAAAACAATAGAAGATTCTGCCTACAATAAGAATGTTTCAAAATAAAAAGAATAGAAATGACATGAATAGAAGGAACGTATTTGCTGATGATTATGTAGTGGATCAGCTAATGCAAGCATCACTGATTCATGCCGTTGATAATATAGATTTAAATTGTTCTGTTATCTTACAAAAAATGCACCACCTCAATGAACAAGAATAAGTATTTTTTAAAGAAAATATATTTTGATAAACAGAAGATGCTGTTGATGTGTACAATAAAACATTGGGCCAATCTAACGAATTGTGCAAAAAACAAAGAAAAATTAGGATAGCACGATCTATTTGTTATAGTATACTTTTCACAGAAACAACCACACTGAGAATGAATGGTTAGAAAAAAATGAATAAAATTTTTTTTGCTCTTTTACACGAAACAAAGAAACACTATATAATGTAAAAACAGAACATGTGGAAGGCTAAAATATTCAGCGAAATTAAACAAAATAATTAAAAATGTAGGGCTTGTTATAAATCCAAAAGTACCATGGCTTGATTTTGGTTACTTGGATACTTAATATGTCCTCGAATATTTGAAGCATATATATCAGTCGCAGCTTAAAAATCAAAGACAAAAGAGAGAGGAATCTCTTCAAGAATATAAGGTAGATATTATCAGATTAGTACGATATGCTTATCCAACAGCTTCCGAAGACATTATGGAAAAGTTGGCCGTTCAAACGTTTATTGATGGTCTTCGTGATCATGAAATGCAGACAACACTGCGATTAGCTCGTTACAAGAAGCTGGTTGATGTCTTATCCGCCGCCCCCGAATACGAGTCAGCTACGCAGGCCTCTGGCGTGTACAGTAAAGTTAGGACTGTATGAGATGAAGGAGATGAAGATAAACTTGACCAGCTTGTTAATATGATGAAAAGTATTACATATAAGAAAACAAAGACCACAAGAAAACTAGAACGGGTCGGCCTTAGGAGGGCAGCTACGATCCGGAACTTTTCCAAAGACTCTCTCATACTAATAGCTTTTTTGAACTGTTGTGAAGATAGTGTATATGTAGATGGAGAAATAAATGGTAAAAAGCATACGTTGTTGGTGTATACCGGAGCGACCAGAACCATTATACACTCGACAGTTATAAACAGCCGTAAGAAACTGTTACCAACGAGGTTGCGACTTCGGATTGCTACAGGTGAAAATGCCACCATTCATGGAGAAATCCAGGTTCAATTAGGAAATGGAGCAGAAAATTTCGTCCATATTCTTATAGTTGATGACATCGAAAAAATGTTATATTATAGTTTATTTTTATGAACGAGAGAGTAATTAGCATAATTTTAACTGGTACCTCCGACCACTCCATGGGATGTGCTCAAGATTAATTGAAAAATTACTTTGAATAATTGTAAAAAAATAAATGAATTATTTCAGTGTTATAAAGTGTTATGTGTATGTAAACAAAAGTGACCTCTTTTATCACACACTGTATTAGAACTAACTGGCCTACATTAAAAAGGGTTTTAAAAAATTCACATTTTTTTTAATTTTTAAAAATTACAAAAGAGAAAAAGAGTTTTTAAAACCGTCTAAGGTATGTTAAATAGATGAATTAAAATATTAATATAAAACTTACAGCTACTTGTTACAAATCCAAATCAGATTCAGAAGATGAACTTTCAGAACCAAGATTTATAATAACTGGCTCGATCATTTTATCAGTAATATTGTCCAGCTTCCACATTTTTTCCTCTTCTTTAATAGTGTTATTTACTGCCTTTTCCCAGTTTTCAGGTTTTACATTATTTACGGCCTCCAAAAACAACTGTTTAACATCATGAATTTTAAAAGTGGTATTTTTTCTTGAAACTTCACTCTTTATCTGTGCCCATACCAGTTCAATCGGGTTTAATTCACAATGATATGGTGGGGATCTAAGTACTGTCATTCCACGATTTTTGGCAATTTCATCAATTTCGTATTTTTTAAATTTTTCTTTATGAAGGGCACACAACGAATAAAGTTCCTTTCTTATAGATCCGGGATGGTACGTAATATTTTTTGAACTCAGCCAATTCTGCAAGTCTTTTTTTAACCACTTGGTTGTGGGCAGTCCTTCTATAAGTCTTGAGTGATAACTTGCATTATCCATTACTATTACACAGTTCTTAGGAAGAAGATCTATCATTTGTTCGAACCATTCTTGAAAGACATCAGCGTTCATGTCTTCATGGTAGTCACCGGTTGATTCAAAAGTTAATAAACCACCTTCAACAAAACCGTCTGAACTGCCAATGTGTACTATTATCAGCCTGCGTCCCTTTCCTGATGGTGGGTTTAAATCAGTAGATAAGATATTTACAAAAGTGTGCCTTTGACTTGTAACAGTTTGATGATCCATGTTTCATCAAGATAAAATATTTTTCTTTTTTGGTTTCTCATTTCCTTTAAGCATTTCGTCTCATTTCCGCATTAAGTGGCATTTGAAAACTACCACATTTCTCTTCTTTAATAACTCTGTAAATCGTAGATTTCCCAACACCAAGTGTACTGCTAACTAACTCAACGGTCTCATCAACACTTTCACATAAACGTTTGTCTAAAATGATTTAAAACAATTAAATATTAATGTTTTTTTCATTAACTGTTAAAGGACCAATTTTTCGGGCGTTTACACGGCACTTCCAAATTTTCCATAACACTAGTATACACAATAAAATGCACCTTGCAACTGAAGTACCTACTTTTAGTGAACTGTTAAGAATTTTGAATACGCTACTTGTGTTCTCGGACGCGACTAGTTCACGTTCGAGACGCATCGCCCCGCCCCTTATTTTCCCGTTGGCCCCTCCCTGACCTGGAAATCCCTAATCGCTACTTCAGAAAGTATAAAATTAGGCGATTTTCAGGTCAATCAAGTTAGTCCTTCACGGGCTCTCCGAGAGCTTAGTGCTCTCGAGGCTCTGCTTCCCTTTTAGCTTTCCATACTCTGTGGCTGAGTATTATTTCTACTGTATTTTTGGTGTTTTATTTCAACCTATATATATTTGGTCATGTAAGAAATAACTTGCCTTTTTCAAGGCAAGACATCGAAGACAACAAACCTGATGTTTATTTCGACAACTATCATGTAAGATATTTGTCATGTAAGAAATCTCTCGTCTTTATTAAGACTTCAGAAAGTATAAAATTAGGCGATTTTCAGGTCAATCAAGTTAGTCCTTCACGGGCTCTCCGAGAGCTTAGTGCTCTCGAGGCTCTGCTTCCTTTTTAGCTTTCCATACTCTGTGGCTGAGTATTATTTCTACTGTATTTTTGGTGTTTTATTTCAACCTATATATATTTGGTCATGTAAGAAATAACTTGCCTTTTTCAAGGCAAGACATCGAAGACAACAAACCTGATGTTTATTTCGACAACTATCATGTAAGATATTTGTCATGTAAGAAATCTCTCGTCTTTATTAAGACGAGCCATCAGGAAACAAAACATTTTGAAGTCCATACCCTGAAAATGGACAAAAGTAGAGGAGCTCACGATGTTTTCGAAGCCCCTCTACAGAGCACACGGTGGTACAGAAGGTGGCAAACCCTTTCCATTTACCCCGAGGTGACATGGCGCCCAACAAAATGGATTATTCCTATCCCACGACCCAGCTCAACTCGCAGCAGAAGGCAGCACACCATTGACTTCAACATGGGTTGAAGTCAAGAGAAGAATGGGGAGAACCACGGAGTGTTAGCTAATACTCCGACATCGAGGCCTTCTGCAGACCGGATGCCTTCGACGTGCAGGCGCCTTTGACGAGCCAGTCTTCTTCGAAGTTAGAAGGCCCAGATGCCGATGAAAGTCCCGGAGTAGACCCAGTCATCGCCCCCCTACCGAAAGTGGTTGGACGACCACGTAGGCTTCGGCACACTGGTACCCTACGAAACCCCGTCGGATATGGCAGATGGGATCCGGACGACCGAGAAGAAGACGAACCCGTCGAAGAAGTTGGTACACCGATCGAAATGGACCTGTAGGAGCCGGAGATGCCGTCAACACCACCGACCTCCCTATTAGCGCTGTGTTGTGAGTTTTTCCAAAGACAATTTTTTACGTTATTTACATTTTCATGTATTTTTCTTTCATATATTTCATGCATTTTTATGTATTTTCCTTATCATTGTATACACAATTTTGGTATTCAATAAATTTTTTCCCGGCCACAGAGTCTCCAGAGGAGGGAGGATGTTCTCGGACGCGACTAGTTCACGTTCGAGACGCATCGCCCCGCCCCTTATTTTTCCCGGCTCTCCGAGAGCTTAGTGCTCTCGAGGCTCTGCTTCCCTTTTAGCTTTCCATACTCTGTGGCTGAGTATTATTTCTACTGTATTTTGGTGTTTTATTTCAACCTATATATATTTGGTCATGTAAGAAATAACTTGCCTTTTTCAAGGCAAGACATCGAAGACAACAAACCTGATGTTTATTTCGACAACTATCATGTAAGATATTTGTCATGTAAGAAATCTCTCGTCTTTATTAAGACGAGCCATCAGGAAACAAAACATTTTGAAGTCCATACCCTGAAAATGGACAAAAGTAGAGGAGCTCACGATGTTTTCGAAGCCCTCTACAGAGCACACGGTGGTACAGAAGGTGGCAAAACCCTTTCCATTTACCCCGAGGTGACACTTGGACCTTCCTACAAAATGGAAAAACCCACTATCACATTTTCTGTGGAATAAGTTTAGAAGGTAATTATCTAGTC
Source organism: Diabrotica balteata (assembly GCA_918026665.1). NCBI lineage: Eukaryota > Metazoa > Arthropoda > Insecta > Coleoptera > Chrysomelidae > Diabrotica > Diabrotica balteata. The sequence goes on from OU898280.1 coordinate 121,490,867, forward strand.
AATTACTGTCGTAGATTCCTGGAATTAAAGAATTAAATGTTTGATTGTTGAAACCCTTACTTCGTGGAATGCACTCATTTCAGATAAAATAAAACGTTTTATTTTATTTAAAGAATTAAACTTTATTTTGCAAATAGGTAGGTACTTATTAAACTTTAATTGGTTATATATAACCAATAAAATAAACATCTTACATTTCTTGCAAATTCATTAGTACCTGTTAACATCTATCACTCCGACACTGGCAACCTTATTTAGGGATTAGTAACCCTCACAACTATTGTATTCTATTCTGCTCCAACCTTTATACCTGGTGGTCATGCTCAATTTAAAATTGTTTTCCTATATACTTCTGTAAACTTGTTGACAAATATCTGTTTTTCATTGAGTCACCCGTATACAGTTTAGGGATTTGCATACATAATTTATTGTTTTATTACTCTCTCATACATAAAAATACCCTATAGAATGGACGTAATGAATATGCATGGATTTCAATTGAATTTTAAGAATAAGGTAATTAAAGTTGGTAACGAGGATGTATTTCTTCATCCACATGATGACAACACTATGCAAGCACCCGTTAAAGAAGATACAGTCGTGCCTGCGAGAAGTTAAACGATCATAGTAGCGAGGCTATAGGGAATTGTAGACGAAGGAACAACTGTGATGATGGAGCCTTGGAACCATAACGATGAGGTTGTCCAAGGAATCATAATTGGAAAAAAAATTGGTGACTTTGGCTAAAGAAATACCTGTCAGACTTATCAATGTCAATGACTATACAGTAATCATCAGATAATATACATTTGCTAATATTTTTTTTAAATCTGTTATTCATTTCAAAATTGTGACGGGTATTCTGGGATACATAAATATTTGTAAAATATAGAATGCTCTTTTACCTTTCGCTCGTGCTCGTTTTGTTGGATTGTTTGTGATGGCTTCATCATCAACGTCATCAAGTTTTACACCGGTACTGTTGCGTACAGTCAGTAAGTCTGTCTATTCACCAAGAGAGAAGACTATTGTCCTGAATGTTCACGATGCTCTGGTTTCTCAGAATCCCACAAACACTGTTCGCAACATAGTCGAAAGTTGTGCCAACATGACTGGCGTGGGGAGTCAACTATATATAGGTTCCTATCAGAAAGAAAAAAACACGGTATAGCTAACCCAAACACAAACGAACACTTAAAGAGAGGGAAAAAGCCTATTGAACTTGATGAATTTGCCAAAAATGGTATTCGAAGGAAAATTCATGGATTTTTTTTCAAAAAAGAAATACCAAACCTAAATAAAATTTTACAAGAATATAGAGATGATCCGGATTTGCCTCATATCGGACGAACTAAATTGTGGCAAGTTTTAAAAGAATTAAATTTCCGGTGGGAGAAATCAGACCGAAAATCACTTTTGATTGACCGGGAGGAGATAATATGTTGGAGAAGAAATTATCTAAGATCCATACGAAAATTCCGGGCTGAAGGAAGGCCAATCTTCTACCAGGATGAATCGTGGGTAAACTCAGGTCATACTCTAAAAAAAGTTTGGTCAGATAAAAATATATTAAGCTCCAGGCAAGCCTTTATGGAAGGTTGGTCTACTGGTATCTCCCCACCTTCTGGTGAAGGCAGTAAGATTAATAATTTCTCACATTGGCAGTGAAAAAGGATTTGTTAAGCATGGTTTGTTGGAATTTCAGTCCAAAAGCACAAAAGACTATCACGAGGAGATGACAGCTGATGTTTTCGAAGAGTATTTTGTGCAGATGATTGAACACATACCACCAAATTCAATTATAGTATTAGATAATGCACCTTATCATTCACGACTAGTAGAAAGACTTCCAACGACTGCGTGGAAAAAACAGGATATTCTTGACTGGCTGCGGAATAAGTACCTGCCTTACGAAGATGGAATGGTAAAAGCAGAACTTTTAAAAATTGCCCGGCAACACAAATCTAAGTTCAAGAAATACGTAGTTGACAAAATGGCGGAAAGGAGAAACATCACAGTCCTTAGACTTCCACCCTACCACTGCGAAATAAATCCAATTGAACTCATTTGGGCACAAATGAAAAGTTATGTGGCTAGAAAAAATACGTCATATAAAATACAAGCTGTAGGTGAATTGTTATACGAGTCTTTACAACACATTACAGAACAAAACTGGAAGGATGCAGTAAGACATGTAATAGAAAAAGAACAAAAAATGTGGGATCTTGATAACATAATTGATGCGACCGTAGAGACACAACCGCTAATTATTAAACCTCAAGACGACTCAGATTCCGAAATGATCCTATTTATTTTGAATTTAAATAGTTTTCTAATCGTAATTATATAAGGTAAGTGATAGTAGTTGTAATCGTAAAATATTAACGGGGAAAGGCGCAAAACGTCGCCTGTCAAAATGTTCAATGTGTTTTAAATGTATCGATTTTTTTCAAATCCTGAGAAAACTAAAAAGCCTTTTTGGAAAAATTTAAAGGCAGAATAAAATATTTATTAGAATAAACAAAAAGTTTCTTTTGCATGCAATATTTTCAATTAAAAATTATACTATATTCTCTCTTTTATTTTCACCCCTGTTACATAACATAATAAAATAAACCAATCTCCAATCAACAATACATAATTTTTGCAACCATGACCTACCATCCATCAATTAATAGAGTACCGGCATGTAAGTAATGTTTGTTTTGTTTTATTTATCTGCTCATTTATTAATTTATTACATATAATATTACTACTTTATACCAATTGTGGATCTTACCTTGTCTGTTAATACCTTTTATATATTCAAATTTATTCATTTTGAAAACCACAGACATGTAATATTGGCATAATTACTATAAGTTGTATGAACTAACTTATTTATTTATTTTATCTTTATTAGACACCACAATAATAGGGTTTATTTTATTGCAGCATTAGTTTAACTTTGTATCTGGACCTGAGGATGCTTTGCAAATTGTAGAAAGCGAAACCGGTCGTCAGATTGTTAAATTAAATTGATTGTGAGTAAGTCTTATTATTATTTCTTTACCTATTTAATAAAATAAACATTGTAGAAGTTTTCAGGGACTTTCTGTAATATACATCAGTATACACATATATAATACCCTCAGTAATAATGTAATCTTTCATTCTGCTTTTAAATTTTTCAAAAATATTTATTAGTTTTCTCCGAATTCGAAAATAATGGATACATTTAAAACAAATTTGGTGCCTTTCCCCTTAATTAAATAAATGTATCTTTTACAAATGGCAAAAAACTTTATTTTTGAATAAAATATTTTATTTTATTATAAGTTTTATTAAAACAAAAATACAATTTAAAAAATATATTTATTTAGTTCAAATAAATGTTTCAATCATATACTCTACGACACTGGTCGGCCAAAATACGTTCCTAATCGGATTATAAGCTTGACCGCTGTATTGTATTCCGGCAAATACAAGGTGGGTTAGTCGAAAACATCTTAAATCGTCAGTTTTAGGTTGGTTTTTACTATTATATCGTATTACCCATCCTCTCTGTATTTCAGTTCTCTAATTAGGATTAAACTTGTAGTGAGCTATCAACAAATTGTGAACCGAGTATAGAAACAACAGAGATAAATATACTCCGCCGAATATCAGGAAGAAGTCTGTTGGATAGGGAGAGAAGCGAAAACATAAGAAGAGCATGCAATATAGAAGACATAAATGGAACAAAATTGGGTGACAAAACGAAAACAGGAGTAAGGAACGAACACATCAGTAGAATGACAGGATAGAATAGTACCAATAGCACGAGATAAGTCACCAAATGGACGAAGAAGTATCGGCAGACCAAGGAAAATATGGTGCGACAATTTAAACAATTTAGGAGGCTAATATTGAAGAAGAAACAGGCTTTAAAGCCTACATACTACAAGGAAGAAGAAAAAGAATAATGTCTAATGTAATCTCGGTTGCAAATAAACCACATTAAGTGAGCCAGCATTTTCACAATCTGGGTCTTCTTCTAAAAAAGCTATTAACTCTTTAGTAGTTAGTGCCATCTTCATTTCATATTTCGAGAACATACTGAAATAAACAAATGCACTACTATATAAACGCATTCACATGATAATAGTTTAGCTTATTTTATTTTAATTTATATAAACTTCATAATATATTTTCATATTTATATAAACAAATAAACACAAGGAACCTTTCAAACTGAGTTAAAAAAAAAACAAATATAACGTTTACAGCACACAGCAAATTCTATAAATAGAGAATGATGTGTAATGATGTGTAATTATAATTGCAGATTGTTTTTAGTTTAATGAAGTATTTTGCAAAGTTTTCTGTTTTTTGAAGTTCTGTATTAGATACTCTCTAATAGGAATAAAATTTTACTTTATTTTGTTAGACAACTATATGATACCTGTTAAAAGACACATGATAATTTAGTAATTAAATCGGTCTTAGATTTAATTTTTACGTAATTACTTATGTGTGTAAGTAAATAATTAAAATTTTTTTTGATACGCCTCTGCAAAATTGATAAGTATAGTACGATTTAGTTGAAAAGTTATCGTTAAGGGCTTCGTTAAGTGCGATGTTGCTAAGTAATCACCTTCAATTAAAAATTGTTTTAGTATAGTCAATATCTTGATTTATTTATCCCAGTCAACTTATTTTTCAGATTTAAATTCCACATTTAGATTCCACATTTAAAATAAGACATTCTTAGACCTGAAAGACTGAGCTAGACGACAAAAAACAATTGGCCCCCAAAGAAAGTTGGAATTTTATTGTTACACATTGGCTCCTAACTTTTAGGGGGTATGTTATTATGTTATATTTATACAGTAATTATCATACTGTAACATCTCTGTTAAACAAGTTAATTTCTAAAATAATTTAATCGAAGAAGAAACAGCTTTCATATTACAATTATTTATATCATACCATTTCGTGAATACACGTTTTTTGCCTATCAAGTTTTGTACTTGTGTCATTCCAAGGACGTTGCATAAGTAAATTACCCATTAATATTAGTCTCAAGTACGAAATTCCAACAAAGTTTCTGTTTCGTGTTGTCCCCTTGGCATTTTGTTAGCAGCTGCAACGCAGACTTAATAAGTACGAGAATAGTTAGTCAACTTTATTAGTACAGATGCTGGGAGGAAGTTTTTGTTTTGGATATGGTTTTAAAAATAACTACTTATAGAAAAAGTTTAAAAAGTTTGTTTTCAGAATATTAACAAACATATATCTGGAGGATAGAAATAGTTTGAGGTATGAATTATAATTATTATATTTGCATATAAACTTACACTTTAATACTGGGTATCACCCAGTAATATATGGATACTAACAGTCTCAATATGAAGTTAAAATTTAAAATTCAATTTTAGTTAAAAGAAAAGGCAAAAAAGTATTTTTGAAGTGTGTATATTTTTTAATAATTCCTAGCTGAGCGCTTTCGGCCGAAAGCTTAATATTCCCAATACTGACCTACGGATATGAATCTTGGACTCTGAGACAATCGGAGAGAAGAAAGATAGACGCCACTGAAATGTTCTGTTGGAGACGAATGTTACGAATTCCTTGGACCGACCGTAGAATAAATAATTCAATTTTAAGAGAGCTAAAAGTTAGCCAACGACTCTCTAGTAAAGTCCATCTCCAACAATTAAAATATTTTGGGCATGTTATGAGAGCAAACACAGAAAACATGGAAAGACTCATAATACAAGGAAAGGTAGAAGGCCGAAGATCACGAGGAAGATCCCCAACAAGATGGATAGATCAAATTACAGGAATATGCCAAAGACCTATGCATGAATTAAAAGAAATGACCAGAGACAGAGATCTCTGGAGACGGACAATACATGACATCACGTCGACCACTACACTCCCCCTGGGGGGTCAGGATTGAAGAGAGAGAATTGTTGGGGTCTTCTTTATCTTCTTTCTTGAACATTGATATCATTATATTTGTAAAGAATCAATAAAATCGGATATTGCAGGTACATATGAAATACAAGTGATTGGAAATTCTGACGATTCTGATTATAATATTCCTCTGAACCACAGATAAAACGCCCAAAGAAAAAACCAGACAAAAATAGTAAATACAAATTTTTCTCAAGTTATAACAAAATATATTCATTCGTGATCAGTGGTAATTCAACATCAGTCTGATTGGTATTTAGACAATATAAAAGCGGACCCTGTAGTCAAGTCATATACTGAAGTATTTTCATTCTTTTTTATAAAAAAGTAATTAAGAGCATTCTATATTTTACAAATATTAAAAATGAATAATATTCGGCCGAAAGCGCTCAGCTAGGAATTATTAAAAAATATACACACTTCAAAAATACTTTTTTGCCTTTTCTTTTGACTTGTCATAAGTGTGTACAAAAAAACATATCAGTCTTTTGATTATTCAATTTTAGTTGTCTTTTGATAGTAGACTTTTTTATTTACTTTACTTTGTGTTTTTTAGTAGGGGAGACCGGGGCTAGTTTACCTAAGGGGGTTAGTTGACTAATTGCCTCTAGTTCCTCTAATGTGTAACAGATGTCGACTGTAGACACAATATCTGAACTGCAAACTCGTGTGCTTACATTTTACAATATCGCTCTTATGGTTGCTTATGTTTTATGTCGGTGAGAACGAGAAATCTAGAATCATCCTTTGTAAGTAATTACTTTGGTTCCCAACATTTTTGTATTATTATCTATAAAATCGTTCGTCACAAATTTGACTAAATATTTTTTAGAAGTAACATACATTGACTATGATTTGACGTGATTTATTCGTATCTAAGTTAACGCATGTCTATCATACGACTCTCAGAATGACAGCGTGACGCATGGGGCTTGTCAACTAAGTCATGCAGGGGTTTATTAAATTAGTCGACAAACCCCATCATGTACTCAAATTTCAAAACTTGTGAAATAAGTTGGCTTTTTATAATGGACTAATAAGTTGATAGTGACATCGAGGTATTTCGAAACTATTAGCAGCTATTATATTGTATGTTTCTCCAAATGTAAATCTATTTAATGCATCAATCTTCTTTATTTGGCAAGCGTGTAAATTTGCAAGCATAGATATTTGAAACGTTGACGAGACGGGTATCACAACTGTTTAGACGCCGTATAGAATAGTGACACGACGTGGCTTCAAGCAAATAGGCAAACTCACGTCCGCAGAAAGAGGAAACCTTGTAAACCTCACTGTTGCAGATTTAGCAAGTAGTAATACTGTTTCTTCGTTTTTCATTTTTTTGAGGGTAAACTACAGGGACCACTTTATTAGAGATCCACCTGTCGGAAGCCTAGGCGATGCAAAGCCATCAGGATTGATGAAAGAACAACATTTTGTGAAAGTTGTCAAGCATTTTCTGTTTCACATAAGATTTTTTAAGGAGCGCTCTATACTTTTGCAGCTCGACAACCTTGAGTCTTACCTTTCTGTCAAGGTGTTAGGTATTTGTGAGGAAAACGGAGTATCAGTTTTTTCTTTTCCTTCGCACTGCTCGCATAAATTGCAGCCACTAGATAGGAGTATTCACGACCTTAAAAAAGACTACAATTCAGCTATGGATAACTGGATGGTGCACAATTCAGATAAGGCATTTTCCATATAATGACGTTCCTGGCATTGTAAATTTGAGTCTGCCTCTAGCTAATACGCTTACCAATATAATGGATAGATTCAGTAAAACAGGGATATGTCATCTTCACAGAAGACCGAATGTTACAGACAGGGCTACACGAGCAAATGAAAAAGGAAACGCTACCGAAAACAACAGAAACATTTTAACAGTGGAGCAAACTAAAATCATGAAGAATCCACCAAAAATTCTAGAACATTTTCAAGATGTCAAAATGAACCTGCAAGTTCGATATTGCTTTTCCCTGCAGAAATAGAGTTGTTTCCAAATCCAGATCTTCAACAAAATTCGAGAAAATCACGGAAGAAGAGACAAACTGCTATTTTAACCGACACTTTGATAGAAGACGCTCTCACGGAAGAAAGGCAGAACGCGAAAGAAAAGAAAAAATTACATTAAAGAACAAAATGCAACCAAAACAAAGACATCAAAAACACGAAAATAAGAGAAGGTCGAAAATTTCCTTTCAGGAAGAAAGCCCGATTCCATCTACATCTGCAGCTCATCATGACCCTAAATCCTCGGAATCTGAGGATGAAATTAGGTGCTTAAAATATAACTTTTTTCATATGCATCAATTATGATTCAGATGATGATTTGTGAGTTTCGTTTTAATTGTTGGATTTTTTTAATGTCAGACATTGGTCAAAATAAATGTAAAAAATTGAATGTTAATTTGTTTTTGGATTGTGTCACTATTATTACCCTTATAATGTCACTAAGAAAATATTTACTTAACTAATCCCAGGCCGTTAGTCAAATAAACATGAACTAAAGTCGGTCAAAGTTTGCTTGAAATTTTTTTCTACGAAAAACTCAAAATAATTAGAAACGTATGTACATTGTACAATACCTAAAGGAGTAGAAAACAAGTTGACATACTTGAATTTAACAGTATGCAAAAAATACATCAGTAAGAATTAATTATTAAAAAAATAAGTCAACACACCCCGATCTCCCCTACACAAAAAGATATTAATAGCTATACAGGTGTTTATTATCAATTGGAATACCTTGTGAAGGAGGTGATGTACTTGCCGATTTTTTGAAAATCATCTCCTCTTCGAATAAGTCCATACCTCCTACACTAATACACGAAAATCAAATACTCCTCTCACAGCCTCGTACTGACACGGCTGCCATCAAAGTTCCGATAAAGCTAAATCCAAAATCCAAAATCCTAAAAAATCTTATTCCAATAAAAATTCAAAGTTCCTGCCATAAAGAATTCATTAGATTTGGGTCGAACCTGCCTTTTTTTCTGTTACCGTTGCTTTACCGTTATAGTTTATTTTTATGAACGAGAGAGTAATTAGCATAATTTTAACTGGTACCTCCGACCACTCCATGGGCGTGCTCAAGATTAATTGAAAAATTACTTTGAATAATTGTAAAAAATAAATGAATTATTTCAGTGTTATAAAGTGTTATGTGTATGTAAACAAAAGTGACCTCTTTTATCACACACTATATTAGAACTGACTGGCCTACATTAAAAAGGGTTTTAAAAAATTCACATTTTTTTTAATTTTTAAAAATTACAAAAGAGAAAAAGAGTTTTTAAAACCGTCTAAGGTATGTTAAATAGATGAATAAAAATATTAATATAAAACTTACAGCTACTTGTTACAAATCCAAATCAGATTCAGAAGATGAACTTTCAGAACCAAGATTTATAATAACTGGCTCGATCATTTTATCAGTAATATTGTCCAGCTTCCACATTTTTTCCTCTTCTTTAATAGTGTGATTTACTGCCTTTTCCCAGTTTTCAGGTTTTACATTATTTACGGCCTCCAAAAACAACTGTTTAACATCATGAATTTTAAAAGTGGTATTTTTTCTTGAAACTTCACTCTTTATCTGTGCCCATACCAGTTCAATCGGGTTTAATTCACAATGATATGGTGGGGATCTAAGTACTGTCATTCCACGATTTTTGGCAATTTCATCAATTTCGTATTTTTTAAATTTTTCTTTATGAAGGGCACACAACGAATAAAGTTCCTTTCTTATAGATCCGGGATGGTACGTAATATTTTTTGAACTCAGCCAATTCTGCAAGTCTTTTTTTAACCACTTGGTTGTGGGCAGTCCTTCTATAAGTCTGGAGTGATAACTTGCATTATCCATTACTATTACACAGTTCTTAGGAAGAAGATCTATCATTTGTTCGAACCATTCTTGAAAGACATCAGCGTTCATGTCTTCATGGTAGTCACCGGTACGAGTTGATTCAAAAGTTAATAAACCACCTTCAACAAAACCGTCTGAACTGCCAATGTGTACTATTATCAGCCTGCGTCCCTTTCCTGATGGTGGGTTTAAACCAGTAGATAAGTTATTTACAAAAGCGTGCCTTTGACTTGTAACAGTTTCATCCTGCCAAAATTTATTTGGTGTATGACCCTCGTTGATCCATGTTTCATCAAGATAAAATATTTTTCTTTTTTGGTTTCTCATTTCCTTTATGGTTCTTAGAAAATGTCTTCTCCATATGACAATATCGCTTCTTTCTAATAAAATAGACTTTCTGGGATTCTTTTTCCAGCGGAAGCCTATTTCTTTTAAAAGTTTCCATAACGTACTTCGACTCATTTCTGGGTAATCCTTATCATCTCGAACTGAGACAAGAACTTTATCCAATGTTGGAAATTCTTGTCTAAAGAAGAATTCATGCACTTTCCGTCGAAGTCCTTCTTTAAAATGATATTCTATTTGAAATTTTGGTTTCCCTGGAGCATTACGTGGCATTTGAAAACTACCACATTTCTCTTCTTTAATAACTCTGTAAATCGTAGATTTCCCAACACCAAGTGTACTGCTAACTAACTCAACGGTCTCATCAACACTTTCACATAAACGTTTGTCTGTAAATGATTTAAAACAATTAAATATTAATGTTTTTTCATTAACTGTTAAAGGACCAATTTTTCGGCGTTTACACGGCACTTCCAAATTTTCCATAACACTAGTATACACAATAAACTGCACCTTGCAACTGAAGTACCTACTTTTAGTGAACTGTTAAGAATTTTGAATACGCCACTTGGACCTTCCTACAAAATGGAAAAACCCACTATCACATTTTCTGTGGAATAAGTTTAGAAGGTAATTATCTAGTCAATTACTGTCGTAGATTCCTGGAATTAAAGAATTAAATGTTTGATTGTTGAAACCCTTACTTCGTGGAATGCACTCATTTCAGATAAAATAAAACGTTTTATTTTATCTAAAGAATTAAACTTTATTTTGCAAATAGGTAGGTACTTATTAAACTTTTATTGGTTATATATAACCAATAAAATAAACATCTTACATTTCTTGCAAATTCATTAGTACCTGTTAACCTCCATCACTCCGACACTGGCAACCTTATTTAGGGATTAGTAACCCTCACAACTATTGTATTCTATTCTGCTCCAACCTTTATACCTGGTGGTCATACTCAATTTAAAATTGTTTTCCTATATACTTCTGTAAACTTGTTGACAAATATCTGTTTTTCATTGAGTCACCCGTATCAACAGTTTAGGGATTTGCATACATAATTTATTGTTTTATTACTCTCTCATACATAAAAATACACTATAGTAAAGGACCAAGTAACAACAGCACGTACAATACCCAACAATATTCCGGCTTTAATGGCTCGGTTTGTGTTGCCGCCTCCTGATATGGTGAACGTCAATGTAACGTGCCCTTCTCCGTTGTTTACTGGTCCTCAGCCTTAAAATATTGCTACCCAAACCACGCACATAATGGCTTTTTATACTTTAAAAAATTCTAAAACTATTGACAATATCTTGGTAAGCGCTAATAACTTGGAAAGGTTACACATACTTTATTTTCAACTATGCTCGCTTCTGAACACTAAGGCTTTTCAACTCTATAAAATATATTCAAATTCTTGGGCTTTTTCAAATGAGTGTTATATGCTCTCCACTTCAGAAGTCAATCTTGACTTAGTTAATAGCTTCTATAAGAAGGTTACAGGTTAACAGGTTACCTTATCAAGACGATTCCTCTTCTAAGTTGCCTGTTTGTGAAGAGGCGTATCCTTTAACAAAAAAAAATATGTTTCTCGAATGAATAATGAACTCCTTAGGAAAACTCTTACCTTTAAGAATACAGCCTAAATCTTTCTAACAACGTCTCTGGTCATTGCCCTTAGACTTGGAAATCATTATTATATACATTCCAATCCATATATAAAATTCCATTTCTCAGAGGCCTGACGCCTCCACTGCTTGTATCGGATATGCTACTACGACAAAGTAGGATTAAGTGGAATATCGCTACTAATCTTTTAAAGATCGGTGATGTGGTAGAAATCAAAGATGAAGATACTTCCCCACTCCTCTGGCCTCAGACAAAATTAATCGAATTGTTCCCAGACAAGGATTCTCTTGCTCAAACAGGTGTATCCACACCTAATGGCAAATACATTGGGGCAATTAAGAAAGTAGCTAGATTACCATTTAACCAATAGTGACGCTTTCAGCGTCAAAGACTCTTAGCCTCTACAGCAAATCTAATGATTCAGTATATCAGTAGTATTTAATTATATATCTTTCAAATAAATCGATCAATTAATGTGCTGTTTTATATCTGAATAATAATTTATTAAAATATATTAAAACGATTTCATATTTCTTTTTTAAAGTGTACGTCGACTATCCTGACAGACTGGATAAGCATTTGGCATCCATCTCCATTTTTATCGAAAGATTGTCGAGGTTTTGTTGCCTTCGAAATAGCAGTTTCATTTATTCCTATCTCAAATAGTTCTCCTGTCGATCTATGACAAATGCGTCTTTTAGGAAACATGATCCAGGCGAGCAGTAACGTAGCTTTAAAATATTTATACGTATATAACTATACAATATATATATATATATATATATATATATATATATATATATATATATATATATATATATATATATATATATATATATATATATACTTCTAGCGGTTAATATGGGCTCCGTACTAAAACGGTATTATATTAACTCCAGGAGAATATACGCCGTGTATATTATTATCTGAGTAGCGCTTTATGTAGACTCCGACCAATACGTCGGATCAAGTGGACTCCGTAATAGGATCAAACATTTTTGGGATCCGTATATAACTTTTCCCGTACACTTCTTAACTCCTGCGATGTTGCCAATAATTGTATTAGTAGTAGATTTTTAAATTTTATAGGTGGTACATTTTGGAACCTATTAATATGAACATCGAGTAGCGTAATCGTCTAACAGTTTAAGAAACTCTTCTGTAAGATCTTTATAATTTTTCAATTACTGCAGTTTATGGCGTGTAATATTTATTTCATGAAGTAGTTAAAATTAGACTATAATAATTTATAAATTAATCTTTAATATTATAATTTTTTGCTGTCTAATTTCAATATGTTGATTTTT
>OU898280.1:121504467-121653382 GCA_918026665.1 Diabrotica balteata
ATATAGATTATTAAACATTGTCTTATCTCATCTCATCTCAAGGGTTTCATCTCAACGTTTTAAAAAAGGCTGTAATTTTCAACGTATTTAAAAGTATTAACCAAGTGGAAGTTGAAAATTATAAAACTTACAGTACATTTAACCAACTTACACCTTTAAACGATTAGTGGGAATTCGCTTTCGTTGTAGCAAAAGGTATGGTAAACTGCAATGGAGTTCCCATAACCTTTTTAATTACTTACTTTGTTTAGAATATTTTGCCTGTATTATCAGTTATATATATATATATAGTATATATTTATATATTATATATATATATAATATATATATATATATATATATATATAAGCGAGGTTCCTACAGCCTCTGCGATCTCTCGTATTTTTTCGACCGCCATCGTTCTCTGTCCATCCATTCGTCTTCTTTTAAGGCTTTATCTCTCATTAGGTGTCGTACATTCTCTTCTTAGGCAACTGAAGACCTTCCCCTTCTTCTTTTTTGTTGTGCTTTTTTCCCTGCTGCGTTCTGTTTTCGATGTCTCTTTTGGTAGTGCATTCTTAGTATTATAGATACGAGATATTTATATGCATTGCATGTTTTTTGTGTTACAGCTACTTTCTACTTCCAACTTGGTTCTTCTTCGTCATCTCCTATTTTAAGATATTCTGTGAATTGAGGCATATTCATATTGAGGCCCCATTTTTCATATTCTTTCTTTAGTTTTTCTAAACATGTAGCCCATGCCTTCCTATCATTCACTACGACTACCTGATCATCTGCGAAAAATAAAGTTGTTAGACATTTACCACCGCCTATGTCTATTCCCATTCCGGATACTTGTTTTCTTCACTGCTCTAGTGATGATTGAATATATATTTTAAATAAGGTCGAAGATAGACAACATCCTTGTTTTAAGCCAATTTGATATTGTAAATGATTCAGATATAAAGTTTCCTTCTTTAACGACACTCACATACTCTCTACTGAGACCTACTTTCGTCAATGTTTGAATAGTTTTTTAAAAGGTACCGTATCGTATGCCTTCTCTAAATCTACAAACAATAGGTGGGTAGATAGATTCCTTGCCTTCCGTTTTTCGATTACCTGCTGCAGAACGAATATACCATCAGTGCACGATCTTCCCACACAAAACCCATTTTGTTCTTCTATGTCTTCGTATTTGATTCTATTCTTTCTTTTATTATTCGACCGTACAACTCCCCACTGAGCTGATAAGAGTTATTCCCCTATATATTAGAGCATTTGCATTTATCCCCTTTCTTGAATAATAAAAAATAAAAATATTTTTTCCTTTTAAGCATTTGTTGAACCAAGATCTCATTTATTATTTTTGGTCCATACTTTACCAACTCAATTGGAATGTCTCCAGCTCCTGCTGCTTTACGTTTTTCAATCTTTTGCGGCCATCGTTTAACTCTCCGGTTGTTAACTCAATTATTTGTGTGTGTTTGGATATTTCTTTTATTTCGATCTCTTGGAATTTACATCTATCATCTGTTAGTAAGACCGAATAATGGTCAGTTATAATAAGTTATAGTTAATTTGTATAAAATGAGGAGCAAAAATTCAAATGGAATTTTAAATATTATTATTTATTTGGTTAATAATGAATGTATACACATAATGGTTAACATGCTGTATAATTATTTTATAAATAGCATTATAATAGTGTACTTACTGATTATTTTAATTTGTAAAATCATAATCGCCATCACTAAAATTTATTATCGCTATCATTATGTAAATGTATAATCATTGTAATAATTTCACTACATAATTTTATTTTCCCGGATCCACCACTCTTCTATTAAACTTTTCAAATTTATTTACAGTTTTGGCCCTTATTTCTGGATATGCTAGGTGTTAAGAGCTTCTTGCCACATTTCCCTAACTGTTTCGTTACTATATCCACTGCATCCTACATGATTATCATAATACATTTTACATATACCCCAGATGTGTTCAATGGTATTAAACTGACTTAAAGTGATACGGTGGTAACCGTTAGAACTTGATGTCCATAACTTGATACAATTTGGTCAACTATATAACTGTTGGTTTTTTATTACGTTTCGAAAATCTCCAGTAACTCGATTTAAAGGCGCAGGAAATTGACATTATTTTTAACTAATCAATTTTTAATGCTCGGTACGTTCCACGACTGTTTTGGTTTTTTCTTCAAAATGTCCGAATGGTAAGGTGCATTATCTAAAACTATAACTGATTGTTCACTTAGACCAGGTAACAGTTTCTCCTCAAGCCATTTAACAAACATAACTGCATTCATGTTTTCATGGTAATTAGTAGATTTTGATTTTGAAGAAAAATTAAATTTGCATTTTGTATAAAGCTTTCTTTCCCTTCTGCTTAAAGAACAATCTGTCTTTTGCCTTTGCTATCTCTGTGTTTTATTGATTTTATGCTATTGTCTGTAATGCTGAACGTGAGCCTTCGAGTTACATAACAAACCAACAAATTAGGCAAAGATCAGAAGTTCAAGACGTCATCGAAAGAACCACATCGCTTAAGTGGAACTGGGCAGGGCACTTAGCCAGAGCACAAGATGGACGGTGGACAAGACGTATTATGGAATGGAAGCCCAGAAACTATAAAAGAAGCGAGGACGACCACCGACTTAATGGACCGATGATATTAACGTGTAGCGGGAAAATGACTACAAGCGGCCCAGTGTAGAGAACACTAGAAAGAACTGAGGGAGGCCTATGTCCAGATGTGGACGCGATTGGCTGATTGAAGGATGATGATACTATTGTCTTGACAAATTCTTTTAATTTTACCCTTTGCAAAATATCCATGTCTCATCTAAGTATACGAATGTTGCATTTTCAAATTTAAGTCTAGTTTATACTCTCAAAAATTTCGCATTTTTGTGAACCACAGTACTTCTTTCGCATAAAAGTAACCTATTGTTTTCTTTTTTGCATTTAAATCCTAAATTTCTTATCACTTTCCTAAGACTAGTCCTCTTAATTTCAGAAACTTGTCTTTCTCGTATTTTGGCTAGTAGTAGTATCTGAATTTGGCCAGTACAGTATCATATCTGACATGTTGATTGTTTTTACGCATTCCATACAAAATATTGCGAATTTCAAATTTTTCTCCATCAGGTAAGGAAATGTTCTAGAACATCACTGTCTCTTTCCATTGTAAAGTATCTATGTACATTTTCAATTAATTCATCAATATTCAACTTACGTCTTGGCATCTTGGTCACTTAAAATTACACGTTTGAATTACAATATACTGAGTTTGATCAATATGACACAAAAACTTTCCCTAACTGGTTTGCTTTGAGAGGTAAAATAATAATATAACTGCTTACAAAAATCCTAAACACATTAAGCAAATTAGTCTAATGATCATTAGCAGTTCCGATTGTAATTTAATTATGTTTGCTAAAAGTTTAGAAATGGTTGGAAGCCGTACATGAACAAAATAAATTATTTTATTTTTTAATAAAAGTATAAAATATTCATTTTTTTATTAAATTTGCAAATTTGGAATCTCGCTATCACAAACTATTAGTAAATGTGAGTATTGAAAATATATAAGACGAGAAATTATCCACTGATAACACTCCTAATACTAACACTAACAAATTTAATTAATGTAGGATTATAATTTAAAAACTAATATTGAAATGAAAATTACAATTAAAATTGAAATTAGTGAATAAAGTCTGTTGGTCACTCTGGTTGGGGGTGTAGTTGTCTTGCTTCCTCGTTGCGATGGGCTGGCAGATGTTCTAAATAGCTTTTTGTTAGTCTGCTGATTTCGTCTTTAACGAATGATTATACCAAAGTCATAATGCAGTGTTTTGTTCTAACGAACCACGGTGCGTTGAAAATCATTCTAAATATTTTGGATTGGATTCTCTGAATGATTTTGATATTAGAAGGCTTTGCATAGCCCCATAGTTGCACTCCATATGTCTATATAGGCTTTATTATTCACTTATACAAAGAGATGTTTATTTATCTGTAGATGACTGTGATTTTCGGTTTATTAGCCAATAATTCATTTAACGTATTTTTATTGTTGATTTGTATTTTTTTGGCTAAGATGTGTGCTTTCCAAGTGAGCTTTTGATCAAAGTATGATTCCCAGGTATTTGACTTCTGTTTTTACTGGTAGTATATATATTGTTCAGTTTCATTCTCGAACATATTATGTTCCTGTTGGTAAATATAATTTAATTAGACAGTATGGTTAACTTTAATTTTCCACCTATTCAGCCAGTCTTGGTAGTAGGTTCAGGTGTATTTGAAGGTTTCCTGATGCTACTTGGGGGTCATCATCGATGAATATTATGGCGTTGTCATTTGCGAATATTACTACTGTGGTCGTGTTTGTTGTTGGGATATCAGCAGTGTATATAAGGGTCAGGAGGGGACCCAGTATACTTCCTTGAGAGACACCGGATTTTTTTGAATAGTAATGAGAGGTTTCTGTAAGGAATATCTGACTTGAAAGTGACGTTCTGTGAGGTATGATTTTAAGACTTGATAGTGAGGGTTGGATAGGATGACTTAAGTTTATACAGGAGGCCGTCATGGCATATAACCGTCTATATGTAGGAAGGCAGCAGTACAAATTTTTTTCTCTTTGAGGCTTACATTAATGTTTTTAACAATCCTATGACATTGTTGTGGAGTTGAATGGGCTTCGCGGAAATTAAACTTGTGTGTTGGGATCACTGAATAAATTTTGATGTCTTCTGAGATTTGTTTGGAGCAGAAAGCTTTCCAAGATTTTTAACATTATTGGAAGTAAGCTGATTGGTCTATATAAAGAAGTCATATTTGGTGGTTTATTTGGTTTACTAATCATAATCATTTGTGCGAACTTGAATTAAGCGGGAAGTAAGCTACTCTTATGATACTTATTATATATCATTGTTAGTAGGACAAATGCTTTTCTTGGTACTTTTTTTAATATTAGCCCAGTGATCATTTCAAAGCCTGGTACTTTATTGTTACTGCATCTAGAAATTTGTTCTTTTATATTATTAGGAGTAAAGCATTTGATTAGTAGCATCATTGGGTATGGAGTGTCTAGGAAGTTTTTAACTTGTTCTTCGTTATTATTGTTATCAAGTTTAGGTACACCAAAAACCGTGTGACAGATGCGCAGCAAAGATTGATGCCTTTTCAGTTTTTTCCCCCAGCCTCCATAGGCTTTCCTTAGAGGTGGTATGTGCTGTGTAAGCCTCTTAAATTATTTAGTTAATTTCCAGATGCTGTGGTCTACTTTTGACATCAATCATCATCATCATTAGCCATTTTGCGTCCACTGCTGAACATAGGCCTCCCGTAATAATTCCATTGCATCCGATCTTGAGCAACTTGAATCCAGTTAGACTGGATGCGCTTTAAATCGTCCGACCACCTTGTTGGAGGACGTCCTCGATTACGATAAGCATCGTGTCTAGGCCTCCACTCTAAAATTTTCTTTGTCCATCTTCCATCTCTGACCCTAGCAACATGTCCTGCCCCAGTTCCATTTCAGGGTTGTAATTCTTTCAACTGCGTCCGTCACACCAGTTTTTTCTTTTTAACAGGCTGTATATATTTATATACACCTACTTTTGACAGGCTGTATAGAAATAGTGTATATGTATTATTCCTCGCGTCTTGTAAAGCAGTTTTAAGTTGCGTGTTAATCTATTGTATTCATTTTTATCTATAGGATTGCGACCTTTTTGTCGTATGTATCTGGCTCTTCTTTTTATTGTGCAACAAGACGATTTATATATACGGGAATGTTGGTGTCACTTGGTTTTTTGTTATTTCCGAGGGGATGCAGCTATTTCTGCGGCTGCATGTATAGTTTGAGTGAGAAATGCATAGCGTTTTTTCATTTGAAAATTAAATTCATTTTCGAAAACCCCAATTTTAACCGTAATCGCAGACGTCTTAAAAATCGCAGATGATACACTCTAATAGACATAAAGGTCAATCTAACCACAACTATTTAAATTAAACAAAATGTTCTATAGTTCAGCCGCTGAAAAGATGGAATGACCACGTGAATGGCACGCAGTCTTAAATATTCCTCTCCCTATGTTATCACTTTTCCCACGTTTACACCGCTCAACAAAAACGAACTAATACTCTCGCTATAATATATTTATACCGTTTTTATTGGCTTTTGCGTGTATAAATATGTCAAAAAGTAAACTTTAAATAAAATTAAGAGATTAATTCGTTTTATAAATTTGATAAAATGCGATTCGTTTCAATAGAATAGAATATCTTTATTCACAAGAATACAAAAAATACAAATACAAATTAATATACGTACGCTTGAACTCTACAAACAATTTTTAACACACTGCCAATAAAATTCACCAGCGAAAGTGAAACACAAATTAATAATGACCATAGATAAATAATATAATGACGGTGTAAACAGTTTTTTAGAAGATTAGTTTTGACGACTGTCGATGCTTGCATTCAGCGATTATGCGACCTTGGATTCCATGTTTTAAGTGGCCTGGGTATAGTTAACTCCGAAGTATTTTTGACCAAATATAATATTAAAGGTGATTATTTTAGTACTTTGTATATCTATTTTAATACAAATAAACATACAATGTTTAATGAGAAATAAGTGGTCTTGCTGAATACTGTAATTCGTTTTCAGAATGTTTAAGAGTCTCGTATATAGAAATGTAAAGAGTGAAACGATGTAGAAAAATTACTAAAATGATAAAATTAAAATAAGTTTTGACGAAGGATGAAGCATTTTCAACGAGAAGTTGTAGAGTTTTTGCCAAGTACTTGACCAATGGTTATGAAGGGCAGTTGTATGCACTAGCAATGTTACGTAGAGAAATATCGTGCCAAGTACTTGGCTAAAGAAATATTTGACCTTATTAGCAGAAAATATTTTAACAATACCCGTAGTACATTAAACATCTCGGTTAAAGCTAAAACAGTAATTACACTTGTATTTAATTTGCAAGGTGATAAATGAAACTTGCAGTAAAATCATAATGATAAATTAACGATTAATCACAAAGTATCATCTACCTCCATGAATAAGTAGTTTAAAACGCTGCAGGAATAAATTAGAGCCTGGTTGTTTCGATGTAAAACAGGTAATTATTTCTTCAGCAAGCGGTATAATTAAAATCTTAACATGCACATTTTTGAGGCAACTAGGTCATTATTTACTTTGTTCTCATTTAAAAATTCTCTTTAGTCACTTACAAAAGACACTGTATTATCAACTGAATGTATTAATTATTCTTTTACCGTAAAAAAAACTGGTTGAATTAATATAAAATAATAAATGTATTATATGCTCTAGGCCAATATCAAAGTGGTTTTACATTTAACTCTTAACTAATAAAAGTTAAAAGTAATTACATAAGTACCATAAGTGGGTCTATAAGATCTCTTTTTTAACTTTTTTTTGCCTATGTTGAATAAGATGATTTATAAAATAAAAACTGAACGTAGTGGGAAATTCTTTAAGGTTTTATACGTTCCAGTTGGCCATAAAACTATATACTTTATTTTACCATGTTGGTAACTATGTTTCATTAACTAATAATTGAGAATTCGGCGAAATTCTTTATTTTCTATGACCACGGAGCCGTGGCAAATCGACTAAATTTAAGCCAATCTCGTGTGTCCCAAGGAGGTCGTAAACGAATAAAAACAGAGAGAGGTGATCGATTTCTTGTATCTACATCTCTGAGAAATCGACATTTGACTGGTGCTAATCTCAAAGAAGAGGAGCTTAGAGAGGTCCGAGGTGTGGTTAACAGTGTTTGGATAGTCAGAAGGAGACTGAAAGCAACTAACCTGATACCAAAAAGGGCAGCTACTGGTCCTAACTGAATCCCAGAAGCAAATTTCTGGACGCAGATGCTCACAGGACATGGTTGCTTCAGGGCATACCTTTACAGATTTGGAAGGGCAGAAAATGGCAAATGCCTGTATTGTGTAATATAGGACGTTGTCTCAAACATCCTATTGTTATGCGATAGATGGATAGTTGAGAGGAGCCTGCTTGAGAGAGAGTTAGGAGGTAGGGTGCAATCAGTCACGGAATTGGTGGAGGAGATGCTTAGGTCGTCAGATCGGTGGAGAGCAGTTCAGAGATATGTGAGGAAAACATTGAAAAGAAAGGGCAAGAAGAAAGGCGACCCGGAGATAGGCAGGGTGCCCAGGACCAAGCAAGAAGTTAAGGCAGAATGAGTGAGATTTAACATGATTAGGGAGGAATAGAGGGAGAGAAGAATGCGTCGTAGTGAGAAAGTGCTAGAATGCGTGAGAATTGTGCGTGAATGAAAGTTCGGGTGAATGCTGTGCCGAGGTTGCGTCCAATCAGGGCGATCCGGCAGGTAATTCACCACTGAGAAGGGGTGTTTTTTTAGCAGGTAGGTCTCTGGCATTGGCGGCGATGGTGTCCGAACAACCCAAGCGAGCGGCCTCGGATATCATCGTGGCCACGCTGGAGGAGTCCTGCATAACGAGGCTGGAAATCGGTTCTGCTCGCCCTTCTAGGACAAGGTATGTTTCGAACATTTGGATCACCTCTCCTCATAAAAGAAGAGGAAAAAAAAACAAAAAAGGTCCTGCTGCTTTACCATTTTTCGTCTTTTGAGGGCATCGTTTAACTCTCCGGTTGTTATTTTAATTATTTGTGTGTATTCGATATTTCTTCCATTTCGATCTCTGGAATTTACATCTATCCTCTGTCAGTAAGACCTCAAAATGGTGTTTCCACTGTTTCAGATCTATTAACTGTAAGTTAGATTTTTCCTTTCCTTCTCTCCGGAGAGACTTTATCAACTTCCAAGCTTGCCCAACTCTTGTTCCACCCATATACCTATTCACCTTAATTTTCCTTATTTCTCGTTGACATCCATTTCTGGTAAGCAGTTTTCTTTTTGTTGACTAATTTATGTTTGTCTTTATATCCCAAAGCTTTACTTGCAGTCTCATGAATACATTTTTTAAGTTGTTGGTATAATTCTTCCGCTGAAGAATATCAGCGGAAGAATTTTTTTATAATTATTATTTATTATTTATTGGATTATTAGGTATTTATTACTGTGTACATATTTGACTTATGGTTTAACGATTCAGATAGTCGTTACACACTGATAATATTGCCAAGATTCAGATTTGTTTACAGCAGATTCATTACGTCATGAACATCTTATCACTAAAAAGCTTAACCTCAGTGTGAAGTTTGTGAATTGTTAAAAATATGTACGAATAATTACATGTCTTGTTAAATATTATCAAACAAACTTCTTCTTCTTCTTTTTCTTCTTCTTCTTTTTATGTAGACATGACTCTGTAAATTTTGCAATGTTCCAGTAAGTTGTCGTTCCATCATTTATGTGATCTTCCTACTGATCGGCTTTTCTTGGGGAACCATCTGTTAATATCTTTACCACTTAATTTGTTGTCATTTGGCTTATATGATCGTTCCATTCTACTGTTCTATTTTTTAGCCAGTTTTAGTGTTCTTCACTTCCCAAACATGCTGTATAAAACGGCTCACGTACATCACTAGAAAAAATCACTAAAACTTCTAGTTAAATGTACACAAACCGTTTCAGAACTATACATAATATAATTGTTGCACTGTCAATAAAAAATTAATGATGAGGTTAGTATGTTAATATGTTGGTAAAAATTGAGTGATGTCATAAACATGTTAAAATTTAAATGTGATTACACATTATAATAATGGTTTACGCGCGTACAAAAAAGTTTTCTTATGTAGATAATAAAAAGCAATATAAATATTCTTCATACTTATAATAAAAAAAACTTAAAATGAACATTCTAATTTGACAGCGGAACGATCAGCATGAATTTATTAATTAAAATAACCGAAACGAAGACTTCACCAAATTGAATACACCCCCTTTCAAAAAAACTTGTTCTTTAAAAATGAGATAATAGCAATTTACTCGCAGGGTATCATTTAACTTTCCATGGCATGGCAAGTTCTCGGGTTTTCTCTGCAAAATATCAACTTCACCCTTCTGAAATCGTCGACTTAATCTGAACAAATACTTTCGGCATTTTCAGTTCTCCAATTTTCTTTTCCATTTAAATATTAAATTTAAATCCTTCTCGTTGCTTGCTATTCTGATGTAGATCAAATATCGAGAATGGGCCTTCAATTCATTAATATTTATGATTTGTTTGTCTACAAATTGATGTTGCTTTAAAAATATCAGTTACTTTTGTCTGAAAGGCAGAATACCCCGAAAGTATACATATAAATTGGTTGTAATATGGCGACACTTATACCGGAATTATATCGGATAAATTCTGATAATACCAGCGAAAACAAAAGCTATCGCATCAATTGTTTGTTTCTTGTTTTCAAGAAAATCCAGTGTCAAAGCGCCTAAGAATTTGTTAACGTTCCGAATCAAAAAGAAAAGTCATAACGAGCAAACTTGTTTAAATTGTCACACAATTCTAAATCCAAATCTTTATGAATACGTTTTTCAGAAGTAAATAACAAGTAATTTTAAATAGTTTGTATGAAATTGGAGTTATAAAGTCAGATTTAAATTTAAAATTACATCATAAGAGTAAGTTTTTAAAGTTCCTGAATAGAAATGGCATCAGATGCTTTGTAAATTATTAGATTATATTACTTCAATTATCAGGAATCAACAAAAACATCAATTGAACAAAAAACCCTGCTGTATTTTTTTGCGTGTTTATACTGGCGTAGTTATTTATCTATCAATATTCTATCAATATCAATATTTATTTATCAATAACTAGCTTTCGTGGTATTGGAAAAATCCAAATTATCATCAATTGCTACTAGCCTGAAATTTATAAAAGCTAAGGAGAAGCTAAAAGCTAAATTTATAAAAGCTACATATCAGTACAAAATACTGCATATTTTTGCATAAATATTGCATATTTATGCGCATATTTTATACTTTCTTATTTGCATATTTGCCTACAGACACTCTTAATACTAGTATACAAAAAAAGAAATAGGCAAAACTGCTATAGGAAATAGCCTTGCTATATATGGTATTTAAAAATATTAGCGAAGAGTATTCGGGCAAAATTAGAAGTATATACACAACAAATAATAGAAGAGTATCAATGGGGTTTCCAAAAAAGCAGATTAGTCGCAGATCATATTTTTACATTAAGGCAAACCAAGAGAACGTGCTATTCAAACTGTCTTCATAGATTTTAAAAAAACTTATGATTTAATAAATATACAAAAATAACGAATATTATTAAAATATTTAAAAATACTAAGTAAATTAATTAAAAAAGTTAAAATGACGCACAGTAATGTAGGCATGAACATCAAATACAACGAAAAACTGTAAAACAAATTTGAAACCAAAGGAGCTTTAAATCAAGGAGGCCCTCTGTCTATAATCCGGTTTAATTTGTGTCTAGAATGGGTGCTAATCGAGAAATAAACAGAAAAGGGTTTTAAGAACAAAAAGTTATCAGAGATTAACAAACCAACGCAATCAGTTCTTTGTCTAGTAAAAAATGTATTGAGGGTCCTAACCGTAACGTTACAGCAAATAACTGGTACATCCTTAGAAGTTATATTTGAGTTAAGGAACCAAAGCTTAACTTAGGTGGGTACTGTTAAAAACATATAAGGGAAATACCTATTTCTTTTTTGTTAACTAAAACAAGGCTCACGGAAAAATCATTATTTGGATTTGGCGAGTTATATTAGGTTTATATGTACCTAAACCACGAAAAGCGGTACTTTTGATGTCTTTAGTGCACTACAGTAAAAGTAGTAACGAAGAAACAAACAAGTCTAAAATTATCGAGTTTTATAATCAAACAAAAGAAGGCGTCGATGAATTAGATGAAAAATGTACACTGTATTTTACACGTCGTAGAATTTTGGATATTTCTTCCGTTAATGCGTTTATAATTTACTCATCCTACCAGGAAACCCCCAAAAGTCGAGGTATGAATTTATCAAATCTCTGGCTACGTAGCTTGTGAAGGATTATATGGAAAGATGACTAATTATTTCTCAAATTCTAAGGCCACTGAGACAAATATCATTTCCATTTTAAAAACAGACATTCCAGAACAGAAAAATGCTATTTTAGAAAAAAGAATAAGGTGCTCAAAATGTTCACGATCATTGGTTAGAAAAACGAAGATAGTTTGTGTTTGTTGCAAAGCGCCAATATGCCACATATGTAAAACACACATTTACAAAAATTGCCTATAAGAATGGATTGTAATTTTTATGATGTTTTTTGTTTTTGGTTATATTTTTTTGTATTGGTAGGTTAGTTTATTTAAAATATATATATATATATATATATATATATATATATATATATATATATATGTAAATATTTGTTTTTGGGTGTGGTAGTCAATAAAAAATTAGAGCTATGCTAAGGCGTCTATTTATTCTGAAATCCGAGCTTTCGGTGGTTGTTTGCCACCTTTATCAAGGTCTACAATGAAAATTACTGTGTTATAAAATTAGGGTGATGTAATATAAAAGTTATAAAACTTACAGAAAGTAAGATTCATAGCATATAAAACACACGTTAATATAACATAATGTGATCTGATTACTGAAGGCATTAAAACTTAATGATTTTAAAAATACTTAAAAAATTTTAAAATAACTTAAAATAAAGAACATGTTACAAAGTTTAAAAAGTAAAAAAATAAGACGACATGTTTGACAAAAAACAGTCGTCTTCGCAGGTTTGAATTCAGTCACATCTCACGAACAGAAAGATGTAGTAGGAGGAACTATTGTTGTTTAAATAGTTCGATGTAACTACAAAAAACAAACTTTCAAACTGATGTCTAACAAAATACCGTTTGTGATTTTAAGTACTACCAACCATGTTACCAACTTTAAATTGAGAGGGAAATTTAAAAAAAGTTCATTATGTCAAACAATAAAAGAAAATAGTATTTAGTAAGTAGGTTTAGAAAAACAAACAACAAAAACAAAATGAACCATCTGAATAATAACTGAAGTTAATCATGATAATTATAGCAATTAATAATGGAATTTAAGAAACAAGACATGAAAACACTCTGAGATGCAGAAGACCTAGTCAAAAGTCAAAATAAAATTGTAAATTTTGCTAAGATTCTGGATCTCAGATCTTTTATTCAGATTGTTGTTATCACTCCTGCTGATATGTACCATTCCTAAGAATGTTCTCTTAAATTTATTTTTCTCTCTGGCTAATAAATTTAACAGCAGACAACTGGTTTACTGGTTTTATTTTTCTCTCTGGCTAATAAATTTAAGAGAACATTCTTAGAAATGGTACATATAAGCAGGAGTGATAACAACAATCTGAATAATAAGATCTGGAGATCAGAATCTTAGCAAAATTTACAATTTTATTTTGACTTTTTTTCAGTTATTATTCAGATGTTCATTTTGTTTTTGGTTGTTTGTTTTTTTCTAAACTTACTTACTAAATACTATTTTCTTTTTATTGTTGACATAATGAACTTTTTTTAAATTTCCCTCTCAATTTAAAGTTGGTAACATGGTTGGTAGTACTTAAAATCACAAACGGTATTTTGTTAGACATCAGTTTGAAAGTTTGTTTTTTGTAGTTACATCGAACTATTTAAACAAACAATAGTTCCTCCTGCTACCTATTTCTGTTCGTGAGATGTGACTGAATTCAAACCTGCGAAGACGACAGTTTTTTGTCAAACATGTCGTCTTATTTTTTACTTTTTTAACTTTGTAACATGTTCTTTAATTTTTAAGTTATTTTAAAATTTTTAAGTTTTTATGCCTTCAGTATTTCAGATCACATTATGTTATTTAACGTTGTGTTTTATATGCTATGAATCTTACTTTCTGGTGAGTTTTTGTAATTTTATATTACATCACCCTAATTTTATAACACAGTAATTTTCATTGTAGACCTTGATAAAGGTGGCAAACAACCACCAAAAGCTCGGATTTCAGAATAAATAGTACGTCTTAGCAAAGCTCTATTTTTTATTGACTACCACACCCAAAAAGAAAAAAGTATTTACATTTTTTCCAAAACTAGTCAAAAAATTTTGGACTACCTCGTCTTTATTATATATATATATATATATATATTTATATTATATATTTATATATATATTATATATATAATATATTTACACATATATATATATATATATATATATATATATTATATACATTATTATATATATATATATATATATATATATATATATATTATATTTATATATATATATATATATATTTCCCCGTTTTTGTTTTTTTGTTGCAGGATAATATTTGTTAAATTTATGTTATATTTATGTTATTGGGTCAGCGTGACCTCAACTCACCATACACGTAACAAAAAATATACCTCACGTGTTACCGGTTAAAACAAGTAAAGCATTTTACTTGATTGAAAACTAATATACAAGAGCGGAAAAGGTGACTGTGAGCTGGTTGAAAGAATACAAAAGGCAGGATGGAAGGAATTAAGGCAGGAATTTTACCCAAAAATGTCACTTAATGTCACACAATAATGTGTATCTAGATTAGCCAAAATACTTCTCCAAGTCCAAAGCCAAGCCATAGTTGCCAACACTGTTGTTAAAAGGCGTTTTTTCATCTCTTTATATGGTGTTAATATGATTTTACATGATATACACGATTCGCCAAGACAGTAACCAAAATATAATTTAATTCATCATCGCTTCTGCCAACACAAGATGCAGTTTATTTTCACAGTATTAGAGTTTATTGTCAGGAAACACTGCAAAAACAAAAATTTTTCTCTTGGACTTTTAGCTGTAGTTTACTTTGTGTGGCGAGAGAAAATTATTTGAAATTAAATTTGTTATTAAAATCTATAAACCGCACATTAAATTGACAACACAAAATGTTATTTGCATTGAATATCTATAAAATACATTGACAGTATAAATATACAGGACAATTCACATCACCCTCAATGAAACTTGAAGCCCTCTGATGTTGGCTTACTAAATAAAAAACGCCTTCCTGAGAATACAGAAACACATGTGTAAAGAAATGAAATATTGATGTAGCACCGATACACAAATACTCCACGAGCTGTTTGCTTAAAACTAAAACTGAAACGTGGGTAACTGTATCTCTGTGACAAAAAAGCCGAAGCGAGAGAAAACGACTATTAATAATTCATGATATCGATCCTTGACGTGTGATCTGTTGCGGAGTTCAGAGGCACATTTATTCCGGGCCCGGAATTGAGAATGCCAGTCTCTGTGGAACTGTGGACAACCCTGGGTGCAGGTCGGAGACGATGTCTGAGACCCCAGAGAATAGCTCTACTTCCCTAGCGAACGACAACTACAAAAACACGTTGATGGCAGGACTAACAGCTTTTTGATTTTTACTCTTTTCAATCAATGACGAGAGTTTTGGGACACTTCCTACCTCTGTTTTCAGATGATTGAAGGGGTCGTTATGGCTGCAGAAATCTTTCTGGCAATTTCCATATTTTTTGTTTAAAAACGAAAATAACGTGTGTTAGTTTCGAAAAAAGTTTTTTGTTGGTAATGTATTTTTTTTTTGAATATGAATGTATCAAATGTTTATTTCCTTAATGATTATTTTCTACAGGACCATCCAGGTCCTATCTCTTACTAAAATAAACTTAAACCTAAAAAGAAACAGTACAAGAAAGACTTATATTTTAGCAATCTTTTATTACTCATTATTTTTATACACAGAACAATGTATTAGAGCTTAGTATTTGTTTTGAAACTGTGAAAAACAATTTTGTTTCCATGTACTACATAAAAATACTTAAATTTTATACAAAATTCAGTTGTAGTATTTTTACAGTTGACCTTTCTACATCTATTTTGTTTATCAGCATAGTCCAATAAATGTTCAGCCTTATGAAGACGTTCAACGTCGGCAGGCATGGGTCGAATTTCGGCTCTTTGTTTTTTATGTTTTGGCTGCAGGTCTTCGTAGTCGCTACATGTCTCAGAATTGGTAGACTGAGTGTTGTCCAAAATCAATTGTTCTTCCATTTCTAATTTGAAAAATCTTAGTTTAGAAATCTTTTTGGCTGGTACATATTTTTCCTTTTTTACTGATTTGTATTGACACCAAGAGTTACAAACTGCTAACTCTAGCATGTGGCTAATGCAACGAAATTGTCAACTTTTTTGTACGTGCTTGTGCCAGACAGACTGCCAACATTATATCAACAAGGTCAACTCCACCTATGAACTAATTGTAGTTCTTGATCACCTCAGGTCTGTTAATCATTTCGTTTTACTTTTTACGTTTTGACATCTTCTGCATTGATCTGGGTTGTTAGCTGCAAGGTATGTTGACAGATTCGTAACAGGTTTATTGTCTAACCAGCGAGTTATGGCTCGCATTACCTCGAATCTTCGTTTCAGACGTATCTCGTGGATTTTTCGTAAACTGTTTTTCGGGACACAAAGATATAATTCTGAGAGATTATCTTGTTTACAATCGTGCCTATTGCGTAAAAACCTCTTTCTAGTAATACATTAGCAAGTTTAATTGTCGTAAAATAGCGATTTAAGTAAATACGATGACCAGGAACAAGACTCTCGCACAAACTAAGAACTGCTGATTCACCCAAGCCGTATTTCTATGCTGTCAGCTCTGAGAATGTTGAATCACCTTGGTATACTATCATATCGCATATTTTTCCATTGGGATTGACAAGTACAAAAATCTTAATACCAAGAGGATTTGGTTTTTCTGGGCAGTATTGACGAATTCCGCAACGACAAGTGAAAGATATTATCATTTCAATTATACTTCAGATCTTATTTCATCATACCACCACAATACAACTTCAGGCAATATAATCAGATCTTATTTGAGTATAACAACCATTTAATATACTATTGAACAGCGGTAAGACTTTCCAAATTTTGTTCAGTCTTTGTTAACCATCGATTTCATCATCAAAAATAACCTTTAGAGATCTTCTGATTTAAAAAATTCGAGTTTGCGTCATACCATTTTTGACGATTGACACACCATACTTTCTACACCAATACATTCTAATTTTTGAGAGCTCTATAGCACTCAGAACGAATGGAACACCAATAAATGTTTTTAACTCTTAACTTTTCACTTTCAAGTGTCAAATAACTGTCAAAGTGTGGATACGTATTTTTAAATACTCTCTACATTTTAAAGTTTATTTCATTGAATTTAAAGCAATACTGAGTAATTTAAAATTAATTTTATTCGGCTAGTTTTTTAAATTGTAGTGTTTAATAAAAACATACTCGCATAGTGCTCAAAAATGTGTTAGCGTCCCCTATGGGGACTGGAATTGACTCAAGGACGCTTTTAAGTGCCTCTAACAATATTGTTAGGTCATCTGAAGTAATGGAGCCTGAAGAAAACGTGGTACCGTTAAAAAATAAAGGATTTAACGTAAATTCAGATAAGTATAATCTTGAAAATATTTTTGTGTATATTGAAAGGATAGATAACACCGATCTTGGTCGCTTACATCCAATTACAATAGGTCATATTTTGTACAAAAAATTAGGAATTTCCAATATAATTCAAGTAAGGGCAATTGGTAGAAACAGAATTAAGGTAGTAGTAGCTTCTATACATGATGCAAATAATCTTATAAATAATAGTAAACTAAAGGAAGAAAATTTAAAAGCATTTATTCCCGGTCACTTATTAGAAAGCAAGGGTTTAATTCGGGATATTGATACTCAATTTGATACTGTATATTTACAGGAAAATATTGAATCTCCTTCACGTATATTAAATATTAAACGTATGAATAGAAAAGTTGAAAAAAATGGTACAATTGAGTATGTTGCAAAACGAACTGTTATTGTAGCTTTTGAAGGTAATATACTGCCTCAGTATGTTATTATAAATAGAGTTTTTTGTCCAGTCGAACAATTTGTAGGTAGGGTTACTCAGTGTTACAGGTGTTTGAGATACGGTCACATTTCAAAACAGTGTAGAAGTTCTCAAAATCTATGTATTCGATGTGGAAAGAATAAAGACGAAAATCATTCTTGCGAAAATTCAGAGATTAGTTGCATTCATTGTAAGAGTACTGCACATGTTTCGGTTTCAAAAAGTTGTCCTTCTTATCAAAAACAACAAAAAATTAAAAATATTATGATTAAAAATAAAATTTCCTTTATCGAAGCCAAGGAAATTAATGAAAACTCGTATTCAGAGGCCCTAGGCCAAAATAAGTTTTCAATTTTAGCGAACTACGATAAAAATTTTCCTGATATTACACAAAATAAAATGTCCCTAACATCTGCGCAATCTACTTCTAATGCAACTACGAGTACCAATTTTAATCCAACTTTTCGCCAAAACTCGAACAATTACTCAGTTCCTAACAAAAAGAGGAAAGCCAATTCTTCTCCTACTGTATCTTCTAACTCTGTTCAGCCACCTCCCATGTTTAACTTCAGATTTGGACCATCTCAACCTCTACCTGCTAATCCACCCCGTTCCACTTCTCATAGTGGAAAAAGGGAAAACCAAGATATTGCTCGAGCTATGATTAACTTTGTAATTAGTTTTTTAAAAAATATACGTACATTGGACGATTTGAAATCATTAGATAATGAAATAATAAATCATGAAATTACTTCTGTATTGGAGGGTACAAAAAAGGTTACATAATTTTCTCTCTCTTAAATAGATTAAAAATCATGCAATGGAATTGTAGATCTGCTGTCGCCAACAAAAACAGTTTAACACATTTTTTAAATGAAAATGATATTGATGTTGCCTTGTTGAGTGAGACATGGTTTAAACCCGATAAACAATATAACTTTAAGGGTTATAAGATTATTCGTCGCGACCGATATGATGGTTACGCGGGAGTGGCTATACTTATAAAATCAATTCTTCTTTTTCAAGAAATTTGTATTACACAAAATTTTAATGACGATATACTTGTTTGTGGAATCACGTTAAAATTTAATAACTCTGATATTAATTTTGCTTCAATTTATAGACCTCCAGATATTCGATCGACTTCCAAAGATTGGTGTCAAATTTTTGAACAATTTAATTTTCCTTGCATTATAGGTGGTGATATGAATGCGCATAACAGTTTGTGGGGTTCACTTAAGAATGATGGCATTGGGCACCAACTTATTAATGCCATTGATACTCTTGATTTAGTTGTTCTTAATAATGGCAACGCAACTTGTCTGACCCGCCCGGATGTGAAACAATCTAGTGTTGATATTACGTTGTGTTCTCCTGATTTAGCAAAAGAAATTACTTGGGACGTCTTGGATGACACACTGGGATCGAATCATTATGTAGTTCTCATGAATTTTTCTTCTGTTATTTCTCGTAATGAATACATTCTTCCAAAGTCCAAATGGAATGTTAATAAAGCTAATTGGACCCAATACTCTGATCTAATTGAACAAAACTTTCTTAACTATTCGGACAGCTTGTCTACCTCAGAGAAATATGACTTCCTAGTGGAAAGTATTAATAATGCATCTTCTCAATCCATTCCGACATATAAACCCTTTAAAATTATTAAACGACCACCTCCTCCGTGGTGGGATTTCGAATGTGAACAAGTTGTTTCTGACAGGAAAGATGCTTTAAAAACATATAAAAATAACTCTAGTTTCACTAATTACGTACGATGTCAGGAAGTAATGGCTAAAACAAAAAAAGTTCTAAAACGAAAAGCCAAAGAAACTTGGAAAAACTGGTGTTCATCATTAAATAAAAATATGCCTATTAAAAATGTGTGGAATGAAGCAAGGAAAATGCAAAGGAAGTATACTCCAAGTATTAATCATTTTAATGATGAACTGATTGAAGAATTTTTTGACAAAATAGCACCTCCATCAGTTAACACTGCTATAGAAATTCAAAATAATACTATAACTTCAAGTCACTTTCTTCTAAATCCATTTACACGGGAAGAACTTGACTTTGCGCTAACTAATAGGTCTAACACCGCTCCGGGTTACGATGATATTAAATATCCTATGCTTAAAAAACTTCCCAATATAGCGAAAAATGTATTACTTGATATTTTTAATGATATTCTTTTTAAAGATGCAGAAATTGATGTATTAAGAACTGTTATTGTCATACCAATCCTCAAACCAAATAAAGATCCCAACTTGGTACAATCATATAGGCCAATCTCTTTGATGTCGTGTGTTTTGAAGACTTTGGAAAGAATTATCAAAGTTAGACTAGAATGGTGGATAGCTTATAATAAATTAGCTTGCCAAAATCAGTTCTCTTTTAAAAAAGGAGTTGGTTCCCTAGATGCTCTTAGTACTCTCGTTGTAGACATAAACAATAATTTTGGCAGAAACAATTACCTTTCTGCGCTTTTTATAGACGTAGAAAGTGCGTATGATAATATATGCCTTCCCATTTTAAGAGATAAGATGTTGAAATTATTTCATATTCCAAATCAGGTAATCAACATGATTATTAAATTCTACACTAATAGAAAAATATTTTTAAGAAATTTTGATAACACAATTGTAGGTCTACGAAATAACAACAACGGACTTCCACAAGGCTCAGTTTTAAGCCCTTTTCTATTTAATTTGTATACTGCTGACTTACATCAATTAAGTTTTAATCACATTCCGTTTAAAATAGTACAGTATGCAGATGACCTCTGCATATATACTGAAAATAAGAATTTTAATACCACTATGGCTTCTCTCAAAGACATCTTTGGTGTTGTTCATGAATGGTTAATATTAAATGGATTTCAGATTTCCTACTCCAAGTCTGAAGTTTGTGTTTTCAGTAGACACAACATACCTAAATTAAGTTACATTGTCCTAGGTTCATATAATTTTTCCATTAAAGACTCCGTTAAATATCTTGGAATGGTACTTGATAGGAAATTGACATGGAAAATGCATATTAATTACATGTTAGACCGATGTATAAAGGGTTTAAATTTTTTAAAAATGGTTACTAAGACTTGGTGGGGAGCTGGCGTTGAAACCGCCTTACTATTCTATCGTGCCTATATCAGGTCCATATTGGATTATGGATGTATCTTGTACGGCTCTGCTAGTTCACAGATTTTAAACAAAATAGATATCTTGCAGAACTCAGTCCTACGTGTATGTCTTGGTGCCATGAAAACAACCCCAGTCGAACCTCTTCATGTAGAAGCTATTGAGTCTCATTTAAATCACAGGAGGCAGTTCCTGGCAGACAAATTTCTTTTTAAAATATCCAGAACCAACAGTAATCTATACTCAAATATAGTAGTATTAAATGAACAAGATTTGACAAATAAATATTGGTCGAAGAAAAATTCTCCCCTACTGTGTATCGCACTTCAATCTAATCAAGATATCATTAGTGATTTATATGATCCCAGCTCAATTTTGTTAGATCTTTATGATTACAATGCATTGTTTCTAAATATAAAGATTGTAAAACCTGCATATAGCGAAAATCTTTACATTAACATTAACTTATTATACTCAATACTTGCAAGCTTCGAGGAATCTGTGGCAATATATACCGATGCTTCAAAGTCCAAGGATGGTGTGGATGTGCTTTTTATATTCCCTCCAAAAATATTAATTATTCCTACAAACTGGATAACATATTTTCTATATTTAGTGCTGAAGCTATTGCAATCTACGAAGCGTTGACATTTTTATCACAATCTACAATTGATTCTGCAGTAATTATATCGGACTCCCTGTCTGTTTTAAATTCCTTGGTTTTGGCAAAATACCCAAGTTACAGCTCCAATTATATCATATATGCAATTAAAAAACGGATTTTAGAACTGCAAAAAGTTAACAAACACATTAATTTTGTATGGATTAAAGCACATATCGGTCTCGAACATAACGAGTATGTGGATATGCTGGCAAAGAAAAGTGTAAAAAATGGTTTGACCAATCAACTACCTGTAAGTTTTTGTGATGCAGTAGCTTATATTAGAATGAATTATCTTAATATTTGGAATAAATGTTGGTCACAATATACTTATACTAACCCTTCTAGATACTGCAGTATACAAAATGAAATACCGAATAAAACGTGGTTCCAACAATATAATTATTCCAGAAAATATATCACAACGATAACACGTCTTAGATTTGGTCACGCCTGTTATCCCACACATCTCCATAAAATTCATGTTCTTGAAAATGATCTTTGTCAAAATTGTGGCAAAAAAGGTGATTTAGATCATATTTTTTTCGAATGCCAAAAATATAAGGATGAAACAGATCAATTTATTCAACAATTACATGATCTCAATGTACAGGCTCCGTTTAATATCCTTAGTCTCGTAGCTAATGGAAATGAGAGAATTTATAATGCATTAGTAAAATTTCTGTCAGGTACCAAAATAGTCTTTTAGTGACAACTATAAAAAAATATATGTATATACAAACTTGTGGTGAGCAACTTGGACAGTCCATAGCAAAGCAGCTGTCGAATTGAGTAGATAGCTGCTCAAGAGTTTGCTATGGAACTCTGAGAACCTCATCATCTTGTTTGTATGTAAATATAGATAAAAGTGAGATAATACAAAAAAAAAAAAAAAATTAGTATTTTGAATTATATTATGTGTACCATTTTTTGAGCACACTGATGATGTTAAAAAGATGCTATATATTTAACTTTTATCCTATTTTATTTTTAGCTCTTAAAGCATATTATTCAGCTCTTCGTTATTGATATTTTATGGACCTTACGGTAATAAAATTCTTATGTTTAAGGTAGTAGTCATGTTGTAACTGGCTGATTGACACCTAGTCTATGCCAATAAAAAAAAAATAAAAAAAAAAAAAAAAAAAAAAAAAAAAAAAGCTTTTCACTTTCAGCTGTGTTCCTTTTCGTTCAAGGTATGTTCTATTTGTTGTTACAGTCATGGTTTCCAATATGCGGTTATCAATATATTGCTTAAAAAAATTGTCCATAGCTGACAATCCACATCTTTATACCTTGGCTGGTAAATGAGTCTTGCTAGGGGAGAGAAATTACCGGTCCATGCATCAGTTAAGACTGGTAGTGGTACTGGAGTACCATTACGGCGACCTCCACTACGTCTTACTCTTTTTCTGGCACCACGACTACAACCTACTCTGATAGGTTTACGAGACGTACATGTTTCTTGTATTAGTGACAATGAGAGTGATAATAATGACTCCGAGAGACTCTCTGAGGTTTCTTCTGAGGTAACGAGTTATCTGAAGAATTTATGTGGTCAGAATTGTGGTTATCTGATTTTGACGGTAAAATTGAAGGGTCTTCTTCATCGGAAAGGTTTAGATCCAATTCGTAAAAAGCTCTTCAAGTTCTTGTTGAGTTAGTGCTGTAGCAAATGAATCGTTTGTTATGTTGTTGAAAATCTTACAAAATTTACCTTATACCTATACCACATAAACATATTACCTGCCGTATTCAAAATATGTCCTCATGGATTTACAAAATAAAGATCGTGTAAAAAACACTGATCATCTAGATACACAATACATATATAAAAATATGTATAAAAAGTATATGATGACATTAATATTTTAAGAATACTTACGTTGTGAACGAGAACGGTAAGACATCTTTAATGCTGTATTTGTTATACACTGTTGTAACCTAACATATTTTACAGTTACTTATACAGATCCCAAACACTAAGAAAGTAAAGTAGTTTTCTTTGGTACTAGTTGATAAGTTTAGAATAAATTACGTAGGATGGTGTCACAAGAAATGTTCGATTTTTATGTTGTATATATATGACATGGGCCCCAGAAGGTTAAACGTTTGCATATGTTATGCAAGATACTAGACATAAAACTTAAAGAGGATGATCATACCATCAATTTAAATTATCGTATATGTTACTATTATATCATATGTACTATCTTATATAATATAATACGATAGTACGTTTACGATAACAGTATACGATATGTCGTGTATCGTATGGCTGAGGGGGTCAGATTTTGACAAAGAACATGCATCGGTATTTCCAAAATCCGACTATTCTAAATATGAACAAATGTCTCCAACAAAAATATTTAAAAAGAAGATAACAGGTGAGTAGATCGATTGTTTATTACTATTATAAGTGGGTATAATCAATTACCATCCAAGCAGAATTATTGGGATTATAATGTTGATATGAAACATTATGCAGTATCCAAGGTCATGCGAAGAGATCGATTTTTACAAATTTGCCGGTTTTTGCACTGTTCAGATAATACAAAAATCAACAATAATGACAAGGCCTGGAAAATATGAACTCTTATTGCACATGCTTTTAAAAAAAGTTTTGTTGAAAATTTTGTAGCTGAAGAACATTTATCTTACGGTGAAAGTATGATAAAATACTTTGGCAGACATAGCAGCAGGCAGTTTATTAGAGGAAAGCCAATTAGATTTAGATACAAAATATGGTGTGTCAACACAAAAAATGGGTGTTTTGTTAACTTTAACTTATACCCAGGAAAAAATGCAAAATCAAAGAATGACTTTGAAAAACTGTTTGGAAAAGCTATCAGTCCTTTGTTATTACTATTAGACGATCTGCTAGCCGAGAAAAGCAATCTAAGTCCAAAATTTCGTGGTTGTAACACCATAGGAACCATTTCGAAAATCGAGTTCCCAGAGAATGTCCGTTAACTCATAAAAATGAGTTTCTGGAAAAAGGTGGAAGTTATTTTGAAACAGTTATTGAACGAAGTGATGAAAGAAATATATATCCGCTGGATGGATAATGCAGCAGTAACAATGATTTCATCATCCTGCGACACTCAAGAAGTAGGTCAGATAAGAATATTTTCTCTAATTTAAACTGAAATGAAACATAATTGTTTCTAGACTAAAATTTATCGCCAAGTATAATAAGACAAAGGTGGATCAGAACAAATAGACAAGAATATAAAGAAGAATACAACAAATTAAGAACAGAATGTAAGAAACAAATAAGAAAAATTAAACGAACCTGGTTAAATGATAAGATAAATGAAATAGAAAAAGAAAACACAAATAGAAATACAAAAGCATTTTATAAGAAAATTAGCGAGCAGAACAAAACCTTCAAAGGAAAGATAAAAGGCATAAAGGATAGAAATGGAAAAGTATCAGAAAATGACAAAGAGTTTAAAGAAATCTGGACTGATTATATTAAAGAATTATTAACAGTACACGAGGACGAAGACTTAAATGAAAATGTGGAAGAAGAGACCACGATGATAGAAACCGAGCTAGAAAAACCAACGAGAGATGAAGTTGAGGAAATTATAAACAGTAGTCGCAACGGTAAAGCACCAGGTATAGACGGTATAAACATGGAACTAATAAAATATGGTGGACATGAAGTCAGAGAAAAAATATACCAATTAATAAAAGTCATATGGGACGAAGAAAAGATGCCAGAAGAATGGCACAAAGGACAAATAATCACAATCCATAAAAAAGGAGACCAACAAATGTGTAATAATTATAGAGGACTGACATTATTAAACACAGCGTATAAAATCATGTCAACCTTAATACAACGAAGACTGGCCAAAGCGACCACAAATATCATGGGACAGTATCAATGCGGATTTATTAGGGGAAAGTCAACAACAGATGCCATACATACGGTAAAGCAAATTATGGAGAAAGCTTATGGATATAAAATAGAAATTGAACTGCTTTTTATAGACTTCCAACAAGCATTTGATTCAATAAACAGAGCGAAATTACTTACAGCTATGAGAGAAATGAAAATACACAACAAATTAAGACGATTAATAAAAATGACAATGAGCAAAACCGTAGTAACTGTAAAAACACAAGAAGGAGACACAGAAGAATTTGTTATAAATAAAGGTGTACGTCAAGGAGATTCATTATCTGCAACTCTGTTTAATCTTGCCCTGGAATATATAGTCAGGAAAATCAACAAAGGTACACTTAGAACGAGAGAGGGACAAATAATAGCATATGCCGAAGATATTGTGATAATAACAAAGAACAGAAAAAAAATGGAAAGTATGTTAAATGAATTGGTAGCAGAAGGGAAAGTAATGGGGATTAGTAATAAATCAAGAAAAAACAAAAATAATGAGATTTGACAAAAAATATGAAAACAAAAAGGTTAGACTGGGAGAATATATATTTGAAGAAGTAGAAAAGTTTAAGTATTTGGGAATATTATTAGCAAACAATGGAGAAAGGGAAACAGAAATTAAAGAAAGGATAATTACAGCAAATAAGACATACTATGCAAATAAAAAGCTTCTAAAAAATAAATTACTGAGCAAAAAATCGAAAATGAAAATATATAAAACAATAATTCGACCAACTATGATGTATGCTGCCGAAACCCTTAGCATGACAAAAAAACAAGAGGAAGACCTTAGAATACTAGAAAGGAAAATACTAAGAGCAATATTAGGACCAATAAAAATTAATGAAAACCAATATAGACAAAGAGCGAATCATGAACTACTAAACGAAATTAAAGAGGATATAGTTTGTAAAATAAAACAGCAAAGGGCAAAATGGCTAGGACATATATGGAGATCAGGACCATCTACGACAATATTCTCAATATTGGAATGGACACCAGCTGGTAAACGAAGACGTGGAAGACCAAGATCTACATGGCTACAAGAAGTAACAAACGATCTCAACAGGGCGGGCGTACGACAATGAAGAGAAAAAACCAGAGATAGGAAACAGTGGAGAAAAATAACAAGACAAATTAAATAAAGAAAATGAGGACTGATCTACCTCGTAAAATAGATCTAGAGAGCTTAAGCGGCGTAACCTCGTACGGGGTGTTTAGCCACAATATATATATATATATATATATATATATATATATATATATATATATATATATATATATATATATATATATATATATATATATATATATATAGATTTATGGAGGAACTGACTAATGGATTAGAATGTAAGTTGCTACCGGATCAGTATTCGTGGCAAAAAATGGTATTGGCCAATTTTTACGTGGATGCTCGATGTTGCATTACAAATGCAACATTTGGATGGATATTGTATAACAAAAATTGGTAGAGAAAAGGTATCGCAATTAGATTTTACAAGAGAGATTGTAAGCACATATTTAGCGAAGTATTGTGTACTCAGTAAAGGAAGTGGAAGACCGTCGGCTTCCTTGACAACATCTGTCGACAGCCGAGTATCGGACGACATTCGTTTTGACACCATCAATCATTTGATTCAATACATTCCAGATAGAAAAAGAGAAGATGTGCATCTAAAACATGTAAATCTGTCGTTAGAACAATGTGTTGAAAATGTGATATTGGACTATGTACATTTTGTTTTATACCGTTTGACTCTCGATAGTGTAATTTTTTTATAATTAATCACACCGAATTGCATTCTTTATGAATAAATATCTATTTTTGTTTTATTGCCTACTTTTCTCTATCCCAAATGCTTTAATTTTTTGGTTTATTATTTTCAACAAAAACTAGGTAGTGTAAGCGCCTAGCGTTGCTTTAAGGCAACACTTAATATCTCAGAAATGAAATATCTAAGAAAAAATATTTTATGAAGTTTTTTTAGTACTTAAACACAGTTTATTATTAATATTGCTAAAAGTAATACAAAATGAATAATTTATTAATCTCGGCGCTAATAGGTTAATATATTCATAAAAATTTCTTTATCGTTTTTTTTTACATAATAATTAATATAAAAAATTCATTAAAT
The DNA here is from genome assembly GCA_918026665.1 of Diabrotica balteata. NCBI lineage: Eukaryota > Metazoa > Arthropoda > Insecta > Coleoptera > Chrysomelidae > Diabrotica > Diabrotica balteata. Next base: position 121,532,245 of record OU898280.1, read on the forward strand.
AATTTCGCTCCATCAAATTACGTAATAAAATATTTTATAAAATTCTCTAAACAAAATCTGTAATATCCAATATCTAAAACTTCGACATTGAGTGTCCATGCAATCCTACTGTCACGCTCAGTTATAGCACAGCCGCACATCTTAGAGAAGTGAAATTTATTAAATTGTGTCACACTATATCTTATATATTTATTTTTCCGCTTTCCTTGGCTGTATTCGATTCCAGCTACTCTAAATTGGTGTTTCGCTTAATCAATAAAGGTATTCGTGTTTTTCGGTTACGTACCTATTTGACGTTTATCTATTCTTCTTCTTCGCGTGCCATATCAGAGTTATCCGACGTTGGCGATCACTATTGCGAAGGCTTCTCGATCTTCTGCAATATAGAATAATTGTCCTACATTTGGTATCTGAGTCCATTCACGAATGTTTTTTAGCCAAGAAACTTGTTTTCTTCCTACACCTCTACGATTCCCTATTTTGCCTTTAAGGATCAGTTGTAAAATTTTATATCGACTTTCCCTTACTATATGTTCCATATAAGACATTTTGCGATGTTTAATAGTCTTTAGCAGTTCTCTATCTTTGTTGACGCTCCTTAGTACTTCTTCATTAGTTTTTCTTGCTGTCCAAGGTATCTTCAGTATTCCTCTATAAACCCACACTTCCAATGCTTTAATTGTGTTCATGATCGATACTTTTAGCGTCCACACTTCTGCACTATACAAAAGTACAGACCAAACATAGCACTTAACCATTCTTTGCCTTAGCTCTAAACTGAGATGGTTATTGCAAAAAAATGACTTCATTTTCATAAAAGTAGTTTTAGTCATTGCTTTTCTACGTTTTATTTCTATGTCTGGATCTAGTTGGTCCGTTATCACAGTTCCCAAATATGTCATTTTGTGAACTTTCTCAACTTGGATTCCGTTTAATTAAAGCTTTGAATCGGAGTGTGGGTCACGACTAAACACTAAAAATTTTTTTTTGTTTGAGTTTATTTTATTGCCCATTTTCACTCCTACCTCGTGAATACGATCAAGCAGAATTTGAAGACCTTTAATATTATCGGATATAATTAGTGTATCGTCTGCATATCTAATCACATTAAGTAGTTCCTCGTTGATTTTTATTCCATATGGCTGTCTCTCAAGTGCCTCTATAAATAACTGGTCCGAGTAAACATTGAACAGTGTTTGCGATAAAATGCAACCTTGTCTGACTCCTCGTTGTATGGGGATTTCATCGATGTAGTTATTTCCAATATTAACGATAGCAGTTTGATTCCAGTAAAAATTTTTAATGATACGAATATCCTTGTCATCTATTCCGATATTTTTCAGTATTTGCATTAATTTTATATGCTGTTCTTTATCGAATGCCTTTTCGAAGTCCACGAAACATGCAAATAAATCTTTTCTTTGGTCACGGCATTTTTGTAATAGGATGTTAAGCGCCAAATATGTCTCCCTGGTTCCCATAGCATTTCTAAAACCAAATTGGGTATCTTCAAGATCTTCTTCGCATTTGCGCGTAATTATGTTGTAAAGTATTCTGAGGATAATTTTAAGAGTGTGGCTCATTAGGCTAATTAATCGATATTCTGAGCATTTTCTCTCATTGTGTTTTTTAGGTATTGCGATAAAAATGGATTTGAACCAATCTGCGGGAATCACCACGGTGTTATAAATTAAACTAAAAAGTCTTACTATTACTAGTATACTAACTTTATCTATTAAGATATTAAGAAATTAAATATACCAATGAGTATTCCAAGTTTATTCCAATTACCAAAAGACAATTTGTTCTTCGGTATTTACGTTTCTGGAAAAACTTCTTTAGTGAATCAATTGCGGTCACGAACAGAATATCCAACTGACAAATCCAGAGAGAAATATTTATTATTCATCTGGAAATAGAAGAGCTTAATAAATTCCATCTAACCGCAAAACGTTCAGCCAATTCGATTACCTTGTTAGATTTACGCAATTATGGCATCCGCTGAAACTTCTGACCCAGTCACTTTTAATATGTATAGCCTTTCAATTTTTTTAATACTTATAAAAAAGGGATATCTATTGTTCGTCGATTTAATAAAAAAGTATAACTTGCCAACAACATAATTTATGAGTTGGATAACTAAAAAGAAGATGATACCGTAGGCGGTACAATAGACTAACGCGAAGCCTCATATCATTTTTTCTGTATAGTTTTAAAATTTGATTTTAAATTTATTTTTAAATTATTATTAAACTTTAAAATTATTTACTTGATAAACATATTGATTATTGTTTTTTTTTTATTTGTAGAAACAGATTTCAATAAATAAAGAATGTAAAAAAAAAGTTTTAAACTTAAATTAGAAATTTTAAAGTAATTTAAATATTTATTTATTATTTACATTATATATATATATATATATATATATATATATATATATATATATATATATATATATATATATATATATATATATATATATATATATATATATATATATATATATATATATATATATATAATATATTTAATAGTTGAATAGCAGAGATTTTATCGGTCAATAATTGACAAATGAAAGTCGTCAACTACTTCATTGATTTATTAGAATACGTTTCGCTTTTATTTTTAAAAGCATTATCAGTTCACTACAAATAAAAATAAAAAAGATTTTAAAATATAAGTAAACAACCAAAAGGGTTCATACTTACAAAAACAATTTGTAGGTTTTTTTGGATGTTATAAAAAACTCTACAATAACTTAATATTAAAACTTAACAATTAAACGAGAGAAACGAAACAAAAAAAAACGCAAGAAAAACTATAAGATCACTCTTGTTTATTTAATTTTGACCGATGGCTTCATCTGAATGTTGGTTTAAGCTCTGTCGAGGATCCAACCACACTAACCTCTGCGATTGTTTTCTATCGGTTGTGGGATGTCATAATTTACACATGTGGCTTGTGTCGTACATATGTTTCTTTGAAAAGCAGGGAGATACAATTATTAAGGGAGTTAGTTAACGGAACGGGGACAGACCTATTTTTAAAAAGAAATAATTTTTTTCTTTTTTTTTAAAAACAAACAAACAAAAAAAAAAGGAAAAAAGGATGGGAATGAAGTTACTGTCTTGTACAAGAATAAAATTTTTGTAATTTGTAAGAATAATATTTGTAATAAAAAAATATAAATAAATACCATTTGATAGTAAATTTTATTATTATATAAAGTTAATAAGATGTATAAAAATAATAATTGTATTTATATGAAATTATTTTAAAATGAGAAGTCTGATACATATTTAAACAGAATATTTAATATTTTCATTAATTGTATGATATTTATGTCTTTTAGTTTTTCGCTTTTTATTTAATCTCTATAGTTTCTTAGCAAATTTTTATGCAGTTTTTAATTTTAAACTTTCTTAGCATAAATATATAATGGCTGGCAAAGAAATGATCGAGAGTAGTATATCGATATGAAATACTGCTATTTCGTGACGCTACTAGTGACAACTTCTCGTGGCGCTATTTCAGTGACGCTCGCCTCAGCATTTTACTAAAGACAAAAAAAGTAATACAACGCCAGTATAGCTTTTCTTGTAGGGTAGAATCACAAAACATGCTGAAACAAAGAGAAGATCTTCTGAGACAAAACAAAAGAGATACTGCAGAATTTAGGAAATTAATCGAGTAATAAGAAAACAGATAAAAGAGGACAATAAAAAACATCAAGAAGACCGTAAAGACCAAGTCAAAAAGAAAAACTGAAGTCCCAAATACACCTAAAAAAAAACGAGAAAAGAAAAATGTAATAACCATTAAAAATGAACAAGGAAAACTAGAAAAAAGTAAATCTGATAACGCAAAACTCAATTGAAAAGTTCTACGCCGATTTGTATCATTCCAGAAACAATCCCCCTAACTCCTCACAGCAGAACTTGAAAAGGCAGATAACAAATGTCAACTCAAAAGTGACGCCCGAAATAAGCCATGAAGAAATAGAAAGGGCAGTAAAAAAATAAAAAGGAATAAAGCCCCTGAAAGCGATGGAATCATAGCAAAAATGCTGAAGACAGGTGAAGAAAAGATGTCACATATCTAAAAATATTGTTCTGAAGCTATTTTTTTGTGGCATTTTAAATTAACTACTATTTAACTGGGAATAAGCCACAATTAAGATAAAAATACGTTTATTGACGTTTCAATTTTCACTTCGGAAATCGTTCTCAAAATACAAACAGTAAATTAAATAAATTTTGTTTTTTGTTACATAGTGAAAAATTCTTCTAATAATTTAATTTTATCTGACTCAATTATATTGACAATTCAGACATACATTATGCATTTTAAAATAGACGACTTTAAAATGATATTGCCAATATTGTTGAGTTGCGCTCCTGGAACGACTTTGCTTATAAGATAGTTCATTCGATTACAGGAAATCAACTTTAACTTGAAAATATCCGTCAGAAAAAAATCATAGAATGTAATTCGTCTTTAGAAAGACAAACACATGATATGATGACAGTAAAATTCTCCTGTTAGTGATTCCATAGTAAATTATGAGGAAAACCAGGAAAAAAAACCTCATAATACTATCCCGACATGGTAAGTATTTGTTCGTGCATTTAGTTTACCTTCAATAAACACCAAAATTCTGATTTTATATGTTACGTTATTTAAAAAACATAAATGATGTATCCTCTATATGTTACTGACTTACTAATACTGGTATTTTCTTATTAATAACTTCCTCTTTCAATATTGGTAACCAGATCCTACTACATTCTACCAAGGAATTTGCGATACAATTGGCCTCATTTAGCATAATTAGAGTCACTTCTTTGATTTTTCTTTTTTTTCGTCTCATTAAACGTCATTAGAAGTATCCAGAGAATTCCAATCCGTTTCATACAGTTCTCGATATAAAGCAGGAAAATTTCCTTTTTTAAAGTTGTAAGTTTATTGCTTCAAACCACACTTAAATTTAGGCTCTTTTACAAATATATCCGTAAATGTTATTAGAAGAGTTGGATGATGAGAGTCTTCATAGACCAAAGGTCATCATGCTTCACATCACAACTGAAATGCGATAAGACCAAATCTAGCAGTCTACCCAAATGATTAACAACATTGTTAAATTGTCTAAGGCCAGTAGAGTCCGCAAAACTTAAAACTACAGAAGTTTTGAAATCAGACATATCATTATCTATAAACCTTGAAACATTAAAATCGCCTAGTAATATACAGTCATTATTTAAGTAATCAAATTGTCCCAAGCAATCGAAAAAATATTTAAAGTCTACCAAACTTAATCTATCAGGTAAATAAACAACAACGATATAAAAATATTTGTAACCAATCCGGCACTTGACAATAATAAGATCAATAAGTGGAAATTGTGCGTCGAGAGCCGTGATGTCGAATATTTCAGATGTTATGAAATCTTTTAACGCGAGCACTACACTACCACCCTTCACTTTATCCACCTCATGGAATTTTCGGTCTTTTCTGTATACGACATAATTATTCGGAAAGAGTTCCATACTCGAAACATCACTGCGTAACCACGTTTCACTTAATGCTATGATGTCGAATTCACAATCACTAACGTTTGCATTAAATAATGAAATTTTGCTATTAAGGCCGCGTACATTTTGGTAATAACATATTGTGATTTCAACGTATTGTGATTTACTTGATCTGGAACTGTTGGACACATTTAGTTTAAAGAGCTCTCAGTTTTACTGACTATGGTAGGTCTACCCTTTACATACTTAATGATCAGATTTTGTTCTCCATTGTCTGTTCGACGTTTCAGTTCAATCCGAAGGTCATTTAAGTATTGTCTCTGTCGAGGTGTTTAATCATCCGAAATTGAAATAGCAGAGAAAGTAGATGTGGCTATTTTATTCTTGATACGCAAAATAGACTTAGCCTGCGCGGGTGTTGAAAAGGTCACTTTCATTAGACGGGCCTTATTTGATCGTTTACCAATTCTGTGTACATGTCTTGCAGAAATCGGATTTGAATTACCACTTTGTATCGTAGTTAGAATATCATTTACTTTATTATTATCTTCCATAGCAGAATTAGTTTCTGGTACGTTATACAAAATGATATTGTGCGAACGATTAATACGGTCCATGGCTTCTTCAATTATCTCTTCCTGATGTTCGGATTGTATTGTAGGATTAATATTAGCTATTTTCCTTTCTAGATCCTGCATTTTAGTTTCCACAAGATTCGTTAAAAATTGCTTTAATTGAACAAACTTGTCCTCTCCGTTGCTACAAGTATTACATAGTACTTTGATATTTTTACTACGCATTCGTGTAATCCGACTGACATCATCGCCGTGTAAGCCAATGCATGAAGTATGCAAAGAATTCATACATCCCGAACATTTTATAATTTGAGTGTTTATGGTAGATTGCTTACAGTTTATACACACAGGCATAATTAATTATTTTCGTCCAATTTACGATTTAAACCAAATCAATTAAATATCAATTATACTTTGTAGGTAGATAATCGATATTCGACAAATGATAAATTAAACCAGTTTATTTGCCTGTGTGCTGATATGAACGACAATATAATCAATTATTGCATATATCAGGATTCACAAAAGATGACCAATAAAAATAGGTACTCACGGTTGTGGATCTTGTGATAATAAACACTTTGTGAAAATTTCACTAAAAACTGACTTGTATAATTCAATTCAATTAATGTTTAATGTGAGACGCAAATGTTTTTCGACTTTTACGTTGTACTTGTACTAATGAAAATACTATTATGTCAACTAATGTCAAACAAAGATGACAAACCTATGATAAACATCCAAGGGGCAGGGATAAAACACGTAGATAAATATATTTACATATCTGGGTCAAAATGTAAAGGTTAGCAAAGAAAATCAGACTACCCAAATTAGTAGAGGTGTAAAAATTGGATTGACAGCATTTGGCAGACTCTTTTATGTACTTAAAAATAAAAATATACCTCCAAGACTGCGAACCCAAGTATTTAATTTATGTATCCTACCTGTACTTACATATGGAACTCAAACCTGGACATTCACTAAAATTAACATGGAAAAGATCAGAAAACCTCAGAGAGCTATAGAACGCCAGATGCTGGGTATCTCACTTCAAGACCATAAAACCAATGAATATATTCGTAATAGAACCAAAGTAAAAGAGGCTGTCAAACAGGCAGCTAAACTGAAATTGAAATGGACTGGACATAAAGAACGTCTTAAGAGTGGCCGAAGGAATAAAGATATCGGAATTGGCAGTCATATGGAGCCAAAAGACCACGAGGAAGACCGCAAATACGCTGGAGCGACGATCTTAAAAGAATTGCAGGACTAATGTGGAAGCGTCTTTCAAACAGCAGAGATGAATGGCGAGAATTAGGAGAGGCCTATATTCGGCAATCCGAATAGAAAGAAGGGCTCAAAAAAACCAAATAGCTTCGTTTTAAAAACAGATGGTTATTTAGTAATTAAAACAAAGGCAATCTGTCTATACAAAAGGCTAGAGCAACACGTCACAATGTTTGTCCGGTAGCGTAAGTATGCCACCTAGGAAAAAATCAAAAGTACTAAAATTTAAAATTTTAATCATATTTTGTTCTTTGTTCTTTGTTCTTTGTTCCAAAGGTGTTCTAACCTTTGCAGTCAGCCCAAGGTAGCAAGTAGATACTCTTCTACGACGCCGTTAGAGGACAGATCTGCTAAAGGGACGCAACCCTGCCTTAAGCAATCCTTGACTTTCTCCACAGTCCACTACCAAGGAGAAGTCATGTCCCAACCAAAAAATTCCCATCAAATTCGTATATATCCATTGCACATCCTAACCCACTACCAATACGCACTGGCCCGCGCGGTAGTGAAATGACCAAACCCCCCTCATCTATTCATGTGTGCAAAATTTAGGAAACGAACGGCCCTGAGTGTTCGGCGACTCCACTACCTCCGACCAAGGTAGCGGCTACCATAGACGACAACCTATGCATATTGCTTCATATAATGTGAGAACAATGTCATCAGAGTCTAAATTGTTAGAAATGGAGGAAGAGCTAAAATCAATAAAGTGGGACGTAATGGGTCTCAGCGAAGTCAGAAGAAGAGGAGAAGAACAATATACTCTTATTTCTGGCCACTTATTCCATTTCAAGGGAGAAGAAAATTCATCAAATGGTGGGGGTGGATTTATCGTACACAACGACATGTACCAAACATATTAAAAATAGAAAGTGTAAGCTCGAGAGTTATCACTCTAATCTTAAAGTTAAATTCGAGATATAAATTAAAATTGATACAAGTGTATTCACCAACGACAAGCCACGCAAAAGAAGAGATTGAAATGTTCTTTGAAGATATCAGAACAGCCCTGAAAAGTACTAAGACGTTTTATACTCTGATAACAGGAGATTTTAATGCTAAGCTGGGAAATAAAGAAGACCAAAGTGAAACCGCACTAGAAAACTACGGCTATGGAGAACGAAATGAAAGAGGGACCATGCTTGTAGATTTCTTACACCGAGAAAATCTTTTTTCTAGAAACTCATTCTTTAAAAAAAAAGCCCCAACAAAAGTGGACGTGGAAAAGTCCAGACGGTTTCACAAAGAACGAAATAGATTATATCATTGCTAATAAAAAAGAAATTGTACAAGATGTATCTGTTTTAAACAGATTTACAATTGGAAGCGATCACAGATTGATTCGAGCAAAAATTCTGTTCAATTTAAAGAATGAAGGAACAAAAATGATAAAATCAGACAATCGTAAATAGACCCCGCCCAAAAATACAGACCACTTTCGTGACATCATTGATCATAACCTTCAACAAATTAACGACGAAACACAGGTCGAAGTTTTAAACGAAAGTATCGTAAATGCCCTTAAAAAAGCGGAGAAGTTGTGCTGTCCTAAAATGAAGAAAAACATGAGAAAATAAGTCTCAACACTAAAAATCTGATCGTAGAAAGAAGGAGGCTAAAGACAGGTATAACACAAACTACGCAGAATTTAGTCAACTCAGTAAAACAATAAACAAAGAAATCCGAAAAGACATACGGCAACATAACATGAGAGAGGTAACAAGGGTGATAGAGGAAACTAGAAGTCTGAAAGTTCTAAGACACATGTCCACAGAAAAAAATAATATACATAAGTTAAGAAATAAACAAGACGACATTGTGACTGATAAGGAAGAAATAGTGAAAACAGTGGAAGACTTCTACAGACAACTCTATGAAACAAGTGAATCCGATGAAAGACGCCCTTTAAAAAAGATAGAGCATCAAGGCTCAGAATTACTGCCGAACATAACTGTAGACGAAATTAAAAATGCGCTTCGGGTGATGAAGAACAATAAATCCCCAGGTGAAGACAGGATAATGACCGAAAGCCTAAAACTAGGAGGAAATAAGCTCTTACTGGCACTTGCTAAACTGTTCAATAAATGTCTGTGCGAAGCGATAACACCGACGCAGTGGAACAACGCGGAAATCATCTTACTTTATAAGAAGGGAGATATCAACGACCTTAAAAACTACCCCCCATTAGCTTGTTGTCGCAAGTATATAAGCTATTTACAAGAGTTATTACCAACAGGCTAGGAAGTAAGTTGGATTTCTATCAGCCAAGAGAGCAAGCAGGTTTTAGAGCAGGATATGGCACGAATAATCATTTACAGGTAATTAAGAACTTAATAAAAAAGAGTGTTGAATATAACAAGCCATTAGTCATGATGTTTGTTGACTACGAAAATGCTTTCGACACAATAAGTCATCAAAAGATGTTAAAAGCCTTAACAGAGTGCCGTATAGATCATCGCTATATAAACATGATAAAATACATCTATCAAAATGGGACAGCAAGCGTGAAACTGGCAGATAAAAAGACCAACGTATTTAAAATAAAACGGGGAGTGCGACAGGTAGACACAATTTTGCCAAAATTGTTTACAACATTATTAGAGCATATGTTTAAGAACGCAAAACTGAGTGAAAAAGGAATTAATGTCAAGGGAGAAATGCTTAGTCATTTGAGGTTTGCTGATGATATTGTCCCTTTTGCTGACAGAATCGATGATGCAGTATCGCAACTGGAGAAGCTATACCTAGCCTCCCTACAAGTTGGATTAAAAATCAACCACACAAAAACACAAATCATGACAAATCTTTTGTTAAGCGAAAAGATTTCAGTAAATGGCATGCATATTGAAGAAACCACCTCTTATAAGTACTTAGGACATGAGATACGCATAGGAAGAGCTAATCAAACGTGCAAACTAAGCCGCCGCATAGGACTCACTTGGGTGGCATTCAGCAAGCTGAGCTATGTTTTTAAATAAGAACTGCCTAAGTGTCTTAAAAGAAAAGTCTTTAATCAGTGCATGTTGTCAGTACTTACATATGGTGCAGAGACATTAACAATAAGCAAGAAAGTAAGAAATAAAACTTGTGTTGCCCAAAGAGCCATGGAACGATCGATGTTAGGCATTTCTCGTAGGGATCGGACCACGAACAAGGAAATGAGACGGAGAACAGGAGCGACAGATGCCATAGAAAGAATTTTGACCCTTAAGTGGAACTGGGCGGGGCACATAGCTAGAATGTCGGATAACAGATGGACACAGCGAATAATACAGTGGAGATCGAGACAATAAGCACATCGAAGTAGAGGCCGTCCACCAACAAGATGGTCTGATGACATAAAACGGATCGACAAAAATTGGATGCAAACAGCACAAAACAGAAATACATGGACAAGACTGAGGGAGACCTATATCCAGCAGTGGATAGATCCGGGTTAAATGATGATGATGATTTGTTTTTGAAACATAAAATAAAGAAATAAAATCTATAAAAAAATTATAAAATAATATGTATTGTTTTTAAATGATTCGGAGCATGTATTAGTCTTAAATAGTTTATAATGACATTGGTTCTTTGTTTCCTTATTGTACAGGTATTAAATAGATTTGCTAATTTAGGCACTTTTTTATTTATTTTAGTTTTTTTTTAGATCACTTAACTCAATGGAACAAGAAATAACCTAAGTGCTGAAAGAGAAAGAAATAGACATTTGCGCTTTACAGGAAACAAAAAAAAAGGTCAATCAAAATTAGGTGAATACATACTAATCTACAGTGGGATAGCAAAAGAAAGCAGGGCCAAATAGGTGTAGCCTTACTAATACACCAAAGGTACCAAAATCACATATCAGAAAGAATAGTAACAGCAAAGATAAGAATGGAGAAGGAATACCTGAACATCATTGGAGTATACCGCCCAGAAAATAACAAGATTTAAACAACAAGGGAAGCGTTTTACGACCAATTACAACAAGTAGTAGATCAAGTCAGAGGAAAGATGATAATACTGGGGGAGTTTTACGTACGAAAGGCAACCAAGTAATACACAGCATCAAACAAAAACATACCGATAATGTTAAAAACGAAAATGGTGAATTAATGATCAATATCTGCACGAATAACGAACTAAGAATAAACAATACATTTTTTGAACAACACAAATATAGATTTAATAACACGCGTGGACAAAGATCTATGATAGATTATAATTAAACCAACAGATATATACATCTAATAAAAATAATCGACGTAAGATGCCTCAACTAAGCAGATGTAGGTAGTGACCATAGCCTAGTAATTTGTAAAATAAAAATAATCTTGAAATACTTCCCACCCAATAGAGCGGCGCAAACACAAAAAAAATCAAAGTTGAAGTACTAAATACGGAATCAAGAATATTTATACAGGAAAAAAATATCAGAGAAGATAGCTGTGAATGAAATATAACATCGAGAAGAGCTGGGAAAAACTCAAAAATAGTATAATTAACGCAGCAACAGAATCACTTGGAGAGAGAAAAGTAACAAACACTAACATATCAAAAAAGAAAGCACCATGATTTAAAGAGGAAGTGAAGTTAAGATATAAAGAACAGAAGAAAGCCTTTTTACAATACAGAACACAATAAACACAACAGGCATAAAACAAATACTTTAGTTAGACAAATAAAAAAGGAACACTGGTAGAGTTTCTCAAAACAAATAAAACGCGGAACACAAAAAGAAATATGAAGAATTATCAGAGGACAAAGAAAAGATATGAACGAGCTAATAAAAACGAAACACATTCAGAAGGAAACATGGGTAGACTCCTTTCGCTCTCTGCTTGCTAAAGGTGACGATGATGTACCACCCACAATAGAGGTGACGACATACGAAGAAATAAATATTGAGGAGGATGAGGTCAAGGAAACATTAAGAAAATTAAAAAATAGAAAATCACCAGAAGAGGACAGAATACGGAACGAACTTAACTACGAAGAACCAGATCTGACCAAACAACTATTAACACTAAATCAAAAAATAATAGAACAAAACAGAATTCGTCAAGAGGGAGATCAAGCATCCTAATACATGTCTTTAAAAAGGGAGACAAATCGGATCCGGTAAATTACAAAAGAATTATTTTATTGAACACAACACTAAAATTAACATCCAAAGTGATAACAAATACATTGAATGAAATTATAACACTAGTAGAAGAACAACAAGGTTTTAGGTCAGGGAGATCATGCACGGACGCTATATTTATAATGAGACATGTGCAAGAGAAATCATTAGAATACAACAAACCGGCAAATCTATGTTTCGTGGACCTTACAAAGGGATTTGACTAGGTCAAATTAAAAGACATTATACACTTACTGTATACAAAAGAGATACCTCTGGGAATAATAAAAACGATCGAAAATATCTACCAACACAACACAATAAAAGTAAATGTAGAACAAGAACTAACCGACCCTATTGAAGCTGGCAATGAGATAAAACAGGGAGATTCCTCTATTGTTCAACCTGATTATGGATGAAATAATAAAAAAAGTAAGAACTAAAACAGGAAACCAAATGGGAGAAAAACAACTTAAAATAATCTGCTATGCATACGACCACAGCCACCTTTACTTCCAAGCCATGAAGTAGAAATTTGGCAACAACGCGTGGTAGTCCGACTGTGGTTTGTTTTGGTTTAACATTTCATATAGGAAGGCTTGTAAAGTTTGTTGAATTTATTGTTTTTTTAACTTTATTCGAATGATTTATTTGTAAATTGTGTTTAAATCAATTAGAAAATATTAATATAAGTAATTCATTAAATTTAGAACTTTTAGAAGATTCTTAACGACAATTTAAAAGGCAAGTATAAATATAACCTACAAAACAAACTGAAAATAATAATACTTTTGCTTCTTGTTACAAAATATGTAAACTAAAAACAACAATAATAATACTTTTGTTTTTTGTTACAGATGCTCTGGCATTGTTGTGTACCTGGTTGCAAAACCAATTATGCCAGTACTTTAAAAACGAAACAGGCAGAAAGTATGTTTTTGTTTCCCAAAGATCCCCAAAGAAGGTATACTGGCTTATGCTCTATTCATAGAGAAGGCTGTACAATTACCAAATCTTCCGTAGTATGTGCCAAACATTTTCATGAACATTGAAAAGTTAATATTTCCAAATTAAAAGGCAATGCAGTTCCTAATATATTTCCTGAAGTACCATCATATGTAAACTGTTCATCGTACTAAAGAAAGAAGGAATCCCGAAGACAAAAGAAACTTTTTGCATAAGAAGAGGGAACAAGAGATAACATAATTATGTCAATTAGACTTAGACAATAATATCCCATTGAAAAACTGGACAAGTAAAATTACAAGTGACTGTGTATATTTCTATGTATTAAACATTAATCAGTTGGAAGACAAGTGTGATAATATTTGTGTAATATGTAGTGTAATAGTTAGCAGTAATTTTAGTGTAATCGTTAATGTAGGTAAGAATAAATTAAGTGGTAATGATTTGAAATGGATTTTACAATATATTAAATTAACAAGATGGTCACAATTAGAGAACTTACTTTCTCATTTAGATCTGCTTTTTAGATAAGTGATAACAAATTTGAGTATTACATTTAAAAATCTTTTGAGAATATAGCTATTTTAAATCGATATACAAGTTATAAATGGTATGTTACATTCAACACATTTTTCATGTATACCTCTTTTAACTTGGTCTATATGACAACAAACCTATTCATATTTAAAATTGCTACTTTTGTATATCTAAGTATGAAAATTCAACAAAAGTTATAAGTAAATAGTAAAATATTTAATTTTTAATTAGATTAATTTAGAACCATATTTATATTGTGTCTGATTTCTTAGGATGAATTTTTTAATCATAATAGTTACACTAAGTTTTTACTTAGCACAAATTTTATATCTTTTGTATTTTTAATAATCTTTTTAAATGTCGTGTTATGTATTGTGTTATTTATATGCTTAGGTACTTAATATTTAAAATTTCTAGAGATTCTTGACTGCATTTGATTGTAAGATTAACTGTTTGACACTGTATTTTAAGTGCAATAAATTTTACTCTAGTGATTATTTTATTGATAATATAACCTAAATAATAATAAAACTTTATATATATTTACTAGGTATATATAAGGTTTTATTAATTTAATTTCCCTAAAAAATATTTCTGTAATGAATTGAAGTTTTCAAAATATCAGTTTCCTAAAATTCAAATTAGTTTAATATTCTGGTAGACCTTACAGCTGATTATCGGACTACCGACGTCATAGAATGCGGTGTTGCCTTTTTTACTTCATGGCTTGGAAGTAAAGGTGGCTGTGATACGACGCAATACTACTCTCTCAAAGTGAAGACGATTTACGTCTTCTACGTTAACAACAGCAAATTTACTTAGATGTAAGTTGGAGCTGGAAGGTCAGATAATAGAATAAGTGATGGAGTTTAAATATCTAGGCATCACATTATCTAGCTACTTGAAGCTCGAAACCGAAGTGGAAGATCAAGTGAATAGAGCAAACTGAGCCGCAGGCTATGCGAATGAAACAATATGGAGAAATAAAAATATCGGGACAGAAACGAAAGGCAGAATTTACAAAACGGCCGTAAGAAAATAATGACATACGCGGCAGAAACAATACCTGACACAGAGAGAACAAAAATGATGTTAGAAACAGCAGAGATGAAAAATTGATGGTAAGACACTATGGGACAGAGCTAGAAGTACAGATATACGACATGGATGCAAGGTGGAGAACATCAAAAACTGGGTAAGAAATACAAAAGTAGAATGTTACGATTATATAAGCCGAATAACAACAAATATAGTAGTAAAGATGGTAAGAGACGGTTCCTTAATAGGAAGACGATTAGTAGGAAGACCACGAAAACGATGGAATGACGACTTACTGGAGGCACATTAAAAAACAGACAGTCATATCTATATGAAATTGAGAAGAAGTTTTTTTTTCAATACCTAGACCTTGTTTGGTATCTTTTATCCCAATTATGTACAAAAAACTGTACGGAAACTGTACAAAAAACTGTACAATTTTGTGATAAAAAGTCGTATTTGTGATTCAAATAATTTTTTACTGTTACGTTGTGGATATAGATTAGTTTGTCGGATCGGGAATTATGATGCACCATTATAAAGGAGAGGGGGTAGCAAATATGTTAATATTTGATAAAAAAACACACATGGCTGTATTGCCAAAATGACATTATATTATATCTTCATTGGTATTGGTTCGATTGAATTAAATTGAATTAAATGAAAGGGGAGGAAATAACGAATATAGTAAGAGAAAAAAAGGAAACAAAGCGACTACCAAAAGGACACCACACAGTATCTTCATTATTAATAAACGTATAGCGATATATCATAGGATAGTATGGATAAAAATAGATTTACTATAAGACAAATTTTGGTTTATTGACTTAAAAAAGCCTCAGTCTGAGTACAAAATAAACAACTGACCGAACATGCAACATCGCAAATGAAAGAAGAGGATTTAACGAATATATTAAGATATAAAAACAAAGAAGGCAACTACCAAAAGGGCAGTACATAGCATCTTCGTTAATAATGAACGTATAGTGACATACGAGATATCACATGACACTATGGATGATAATAGATACACTATAAAGTAAATTTTTTGTAACCCAAATAAGACTCTCAGTTCGTACGAAATAAACAATCAGCCAAATCTTAGTAGATTGACAAAATTACCAGTGTTTTATCCACAACTTATCTTAGTTATTAGTATATATTTCTGAATGTATTATAAAGTATCTTCTTAAACAGAATTTTCCTAAAGGACGAATGTTTGAAAAAATTTAGTTTTATTTAACTATAGTTACAGTATAGGTAAGTTATACGACTAAACAAAGATTTATGTGTACAGTGAGCACGTAAAAGATATACGATAAATAAATTCGTTAAACGCTTGATTTACAAATTGAGCAAAACATGCTCAGACAGGTCAATTTCTAATAACGTCATTATCATTTTCTTTTTGGTTATACCTTATTTTGTCATTTATACGCATTTTATATTTTTTATATGTTAGATATATTATATCGAACTTTCCAGAAATTAATTCGGGAATTCTTAAACACGTAATAGCATGAGCTATTGATAAAAATGTGGGCTACCCTATTATCTAGTAAGTAAGCCAGAAAACTCTAGCGGAAAACACAGATACTATAAGTATTAATCTGTGTGAGAGCCGCTAGAAAGCTATAACGCATTTATTTAAGCAATAGTTGAGTGATAGACGTTTTTGTGTTTTTGCGAAATTGTAAACTTTGAAAGTATTAGTTGTATATATATTGTCTTAAACTTCCTATCAACGAACTGTACATTATATAAGGTTTGTTTTCGCATTACAGCGTAGTTAAAAATAAAAAGTTTTTATGGGTTCGCGTTTTTTCCAAGATGAAGAAGGGGGTAATATGGACAACTACTGTGGTGGTTATGTGGGCTACCGAATTTGTCATATTATAGCCCCTACAAGATTTGTTTTTCTTTCTGTTACAGAAGCATAGGACAGTTTTAAATTCACATAAGAATAAACAATATTCTTTAATCTTTGACGTTATACAAGGCAACTATCGAACACGGCGATTAATTTAATCTTGCCCAAGTACTTTCGATCAATAGATCATATTCAGGGGCATTTCGTCAGTTGTGGCCTATCCGACATGAGTAGAATGTCATAAATGTAAATTTGGACATAACAATACAAAATACAATACACAAAGACAAACAAACACTTTAAAATTTTTGAAAGGAGAAGCTACATGTATAGAAGCGGAGACAGAATCAATTCTGTCTGTCAGTCAGATTCTGTCTCCGGCTTCTATACAACATGTAGCTTCTCCTTTCAAAAATTTAAAGTGTTTGTTTGTCTTTGTGTATTGTATTTTGTACTGTTATGTCCAAATTTACATTTATGACATTCTACTCATGTCGAATAGGCTACAACTGACGAAATGCCGTGAAGATGATCTATTGATCGAAAGTACTTGGGCAAGATTAAATTAATCACCGTGTTCGATAGTTGCCTTATATACCGTCAAAGTTTAATTATTCGAACATTCAACCTTATATTGGTTGATATTCTTTAATGTTAGGACCAAGATAAAATAAAAGCAAAAGCACAACTGCTGTTTAATGAATCGGACTACGATTTAAGGTCTAGTTCATAAAACACCTTCACCTTCATTTCCCTTCTATAAAAGCAATTTTAAGAAAATTGGTAAGGAACCAATTATGCTCAGTGAAATGGAAGCTAAACATGCTCACTATTTGTTTCTTATGAAACAAAAGCTTTATTGTCTAACGAGAGATGATATTAGGCGTTTAAACTTTCAACCGTGAGAAAGAAGTGGAGTAGATAATCCATTTTTTTGTGTACTGAAATAGTTGTTAGAGCGTGGTTTAATCACCTTTTTCAACATGATAAGGATGAGTTGACTATTTTAAAGCCAGCAGCTACATAATTTTCCAGAGAGATATATATATATATATATATATATATATTAAAGGCAGAATTGAGAAATTATCCTCCTGACCACATATTTAATGTGGATGAGACCGGTTTATCCGCCTTACAGAATAAGGTACCTAAAGTTGTGGACCTTAAAGGTAAACGGCAATTTAGTGCTTTAAGTGCTGCCAAAAGAGCGTCTCTTGTGACTGTTGTATAGTGTATAAGCGGCAGTGGGACATTTGTTCCACCACCAATGATTTTTCCTAGGAAAAACATGACAGATGTCATGTTTCTGGTTCTTCTTTCTGGTTCCAAAGGAATAGCTCAACCATAAATATGGTTGTATGCATGGAAATTTATTTACTGAATGATTAAACTATTTCATCAAAAAAGTTAATCTTACCAAGGTAAATCCCGTTCCTCTTATCTTTGATGAGCATAATAGCCGCACTAAGAATATTTATATCTAAGATATTGCAAGAGGTAACCACATAACAATAATTAGCTTACCACTACATCATTACTCTAACATTATTAGAGTAAAAGTGATAGGCAATGGATGCTCCATAATGATAAACCACTTGGACCATATAAAACAGCTGAGCTGTTTAAAAAATCCTCTCTAAGGTGCCAAAGGGGTCTAATAGCCGTCCATGGTTTCGTGAAATATAAGTCGGCCAAATCCAAGTTTGTGAAATATATCCCAGGACTCACACCAAGCCCCTAGAAGCACACAACAGCTTTATAAAACTAGCGCAGACCAGAGCAACACACCAGGTGTTAAAGACCTAGCGGAAGCTGGTACTTCAGTCATGTCATCAATGTCAATAAATAGGTAATTCTTTTAACAAAAGACATTTTATCTGTTCTAAAATACAAAGACTTACAGATAAAGGACTCAAACCAGTAAAAGCAGCAGAAATAATATAATCGCCATATAAATTAAATTTAAAAGCTTAGAAAAAAAGTGGGGGAACAGGAAGCTGATAGGGAAAGGAAGGTGAAAATCTCAACAGAAAAAAGCAGATAAAAAGATATATATATATATATATATATATATATATATATATATATATATATTATATATATATATATATATATACATAATTATAGAATATCCGTAAATACGGTTGTGGATTTGTCGGTTTGTCGGTCCTATGTATGTACATGGGCAACTGAAACAAGGTATTTTGTACACCATGGTCTTCATTGGTGATTTGGTCTTTAACGGTTCTGACAAGATTGGACAACTTAAAATAAGTTGTGACGATGGTAATGATATTTAGATGGTTAAGAGTTTTACTGATCTTGTCAATGACACGCGATCTTGTCAGTACCTGTTAAATACTCCGATACTACTTCACCCCTAACTCAACACCATGTTCAGACTAGTCACAAAATAGATTTCGGAAAAACAAAAAACACTGCTCCGATCAGCTTCTTAAAATCGAAAATTATTCGTAAGGCCATCAAAATTCAAAAAGCTCTAACAGCTTAAACACATGCAATGACACTAAAATTTTACCGGCAACATGGCGACCGCTGCGACCTTCAGCGACGTCCCACCTCAACTAATCCCGCTCAGACCGTTTTCACGCATACCGTTACTACGCATACTGGGAGTAAATTCAAAACGGAAACAAGAAATAGAAAAGCTTCAGGAGTAGATACAATGAAAAAGGAACAAATAAAATTTGTAGGACCACCTACGAACGAAATATCAAAAGTTCTTGATAAAATAATTCAGGTAAAGGGAGTAGCTCGAGAATGCAAACAAGCATGACTTTATTTGTAATTAAAAATATATATGTTGAGTCAATTAATGTACCGGGTGGTCCAATAAGCCGATCTCTGGGCTATATATCAGAAACTATTCATGTTACGAGAAAAAAATTCCTTAGTAAAAGTGGCCAAGATAAATCGCTGGAAATAACTTTCAAGATTCTGGATTAACCGCTAGGGGGCGTAACCTGTGAAGAAAATTTGAAACCAGTTTTTTAGGAATATGTCCAATTATACCAAGTGTTAAATAAGTAAACTAGAAAGGGGCATACATCTGCACAAAGTTGTTCAAGTACTTTTTTTTTATTTTTTCAAATAAAGGTGGGGGAGAGTGAGAAAGTATTTGTGGATAAAATACCTATAACTTCCGTTTTAATTAACGATTTTAAACAAAATTAGTGTCATTAGAAAGAGTATGGATAAATTAATTCAAATCTACTATAAATAAATGCATTTAGTTTTAATTGTCAGTATTCATTTGACTCTCGACCTGCAAACATCGCATCGATACAAATTAGGCGAAAGTTTACAGTGTGATTAAAAACGGGCTCCGGCCGCGTTTTTACCGTCATTATCGTGTATCAAGTGGATATACTATTTATAAACTATTTAAAAATTAAAATATACAGTTTTAACAATTAAAATGAGTGCTCCACCAGATTTATCGGTGAGTGTTCCTTTTTATACTGCTACTGTTAATGGTCAACCTATAAATACTCAATATCAGCAACAACAAATTCAACCAGAATGCCCAAATGTCCTTTTTGCACAAAATTCACAACCAAATTCAGCACAAATTTTAAACAATCCACCAACAACAATATATTATGTTCCTAACCAAGTACTATTACAATCTTCCTCAAACTGTCAATACAATCCTACAATAAATCCCACATTATCTACACCTCAAAATGAAGCTTATGATTCTATTGAGATGACACATACATTACAAAGTGAAGAATCTTCAGAGGAAATCAGCGACATTGAGTCATCGGACATCCACGAATGGCAAACTATACAACATAGTAACAAAAAACGTAAAATTAATCCTCCGACACCAACAGAAAACGAAGACACGGTAGTAACCAGCAATAAATTTCAGATTCTACAAAATGAAAACGAAAACGACAACAATAACAGTACAGAAAATACCAACAAAACTCCAGCAACAATAAACCCCCACCAATTTTTATATATGGTGTTACTGAATACAATAAAATGGTTAATAATCTATCAGAAGTAGCAAAAACAGAGACATTCTATTGTACAGCATTAAAAAACAATACAATAAAAATAAATTCCCGGACTCTGAAACATACCGAAAACTAGTAAGACATTTAAACAGCAAAAAAATTGTGCATCATACATACCAGATGAAAGAGGATAGAGCATACAGAGTTGTAATTCGTAATCTACATCATACAGTGCCCATTAATATAATAAAAAGTGAAATAGAAAAACATGGGCATTTAGTACGCAATATTGTAAATATAAAACATAGAGTAAGTAAGGACCCTCTAATGATGTTCTACGTCGATATAGAACCTAATCAAAATAATAAAAAAATATATGAAATTCAATTTATAAACAACGCGAAAATAGTTATTGAGCCACCGTATAAAAAGAATAATATTGTCCAGTGTACCAGATGCCAATTGTACGGACACTCTAAGACATACTGTAATAGACCTTATCACTGTGTCAAATGTGGAGGCAACCATATGTCAGCCGATTGTAAAAAACCTAGGGACACACCTGCCATATGCGCTCTCTGCAATGGAGCACACACTGCAAATTACAAAGGATGCCTAGTATATAAAGAGTTAATTAGCAGTAGAAACAGAGCAAGAGGAATATCATCGCACACTCCAGCGAACAATCAACTGCCATATAATAGAAATACAGTACAGAATAATCCGAACTTAAGCAATCAAAATCACGCGACTTACACACAAGCAACAGGTGGAACAAATGTAAATAATGTCCATAATAATACGAACTCATACAACCAAAATCAAGCAACTTACGCTCAAGTAACAAGTGGAACACATGGAAGCAATACACACAATGACATTGGAGAGATGATGAAGAGTTTCCTTAACGAATTCAAATCTATGTTTTCACAACTAATAAATCAAAATAGCGTGATCTTAAACATGCTTTCCACAGTAATAAATAAACTCAGTAATGGAACTTAAGTCACTACGAATTGCACAATGGAATGCCAACGGCCTAGGCAACCATAACACAGAAGTTACTAACTTTCTTGAACATAACAAAATTGATGTTCTACTCATATCGGAAACCCATTTCACTGACAGAACGATGTTCAAGATCCCTCATTACTCTATTTACAACACCAACCATCCTGATGGAACAGCACACGGTGGCGCTGCTATTATTATACGTAACACCATACCACACTATGAGGAAACAATGTATCAGACGGAAAAAATACAAGCTGCAGTAATCTGTATCAGTTCTCAACCACAGTCTTTTAACATCGCGGCAATGTACAGCCCTCCAAGGCATAATATCTCCACAGCAGAATATGAAGACTTCTTTAAACAGCTATCAAACAAATTCTTGATTGGAGGTGACTGGAATGCCAAGCATACAGACTGGGGGTCGAGACTATGTACGACAAAGGGAAGAAATCTTAGGCAAGCCATAGCTAATACAAACAGCTCTTACTTATCTACAGGGCAACCCACCTACTGGCCATCAGATCCAAACAAAATCCCAGATCTACTTGACTTCTTTATCCTTCATAACATGGCCTTAAATTATTTTGACATACAACCATCCTGGGATCTGTCCACCGACCATACTCCCATAATTGTAACACTATCTACGCAAATTATAAAACGTCCGCATATCCCTAAGTTAACAACATTAAAGACCAACTGGAATGTATTCGAGTCTTACATAAATGAAAATTTAAATTTAAATATAAGATTAAAGCAACCAGACGATATCGATAACGCTGTGCTTATTCTCACCCAAACTATACATGCAGCCGCAGAAATAGCTACACCCCCTCAGAATGACAAAGAACCAAGTGACACCAATATACCCGTGTATATAAAACGTCTTGTAGCACAAAAAAGAAGAGCCAGGCGCATATGGCAAAGAAGTCGCAATCCTATAGACAAAAATGAATACAATAGATTAACACGGCAACTTAAAACTGCTCTACAAGACGCGAGGAATGATACATTTGAACTATTCATCGACAGCCTGTCAAAAGAAGACCACAGCATCTGGAAAGCAACGAAATCATTCAAGAGGCCTACACAGCACATACCACCTCTAAGGAAAGACGATGGAAGCTGGGGTAAAACTGAACAAGAAAAGGCATCAATCTTTGCTGCACATCTCTCACACGTTTTTGGTGCACCTGAACTTAATAACCATAATGACGAAGAACAAGTTAAAAACTTTTTAGACACTCCATGCCCAATGATGCTACCAATCAAATTCTTTACTCCTAATAATGTAAAAGAACAAATTTCTAGATGCAATAACTACAAAGCACCAGGCTTCGACATGATCACCGGGCTAATATTAAAAAAATTACCGAGAAAAGCAATTGTCCTACTAACAATGATATATAATAGTATCATAAGATTAGCCTACTACCCGATTAATTGGAAGTTTGCACAAATAATTATGATAAGTAAACCAAATAAACCACCAAATAATATTACTTCATATAGACCAATCAGCTTACTTCCAATAATGTCAAAAATCTTTGAAAGACTTCTGCTCCAAAGAATCTCAGAAGACATCGAAATTAATTCAGTGATCCCAAACCACCAGTTTGGTTTCCGCGAAGCCCATTCAACTCTACAACAGTGCCATAGGATTGTAAAAAACATTAATGTATGCCTCGAAGAGAAAAAAATTTGCACTGCTGCCTTCCTGGATATAGAACAAGCCTTCGACCGTGTTTGGCATGACGGCCTCCTATATAAACTTAAGTCATCCTTTCCCACCCCTCACTATCTTCTTTTAAAATCATACCTCACAGAACGTTACTTTCAAGTCAAATTCCTTACAGAAACCTCTCATTACTATCCCATAAAATCCGGTGTCCCTCAAGGAAGTGTCCTGGGTCCCCTCCTGTACCTCATATACACTGCTGATATCCCAACAACAAATACGACCACAGTAGCCATGTTCGCAGATGACACCGCCATAATATCCATCGATGATGACCCCCAAGTAGCATCAGAAACCTTCAAATACACCTGAACCTAGTACAAGACTGGATGAATAGATGGAAAATCAAAGTTAACCATAATAAGTCTAATCAAATTACATTCACCAATAGGAACATCATATGTCCGAGAATCAGACTGAACAATATACTACTACCAGTAAAAACAGAAGTCAAATACCTGGGAATGACACTTGATCAAAAACTCACTTGGAAAGCACACATCTTGGCCAAAAAGAACCAAATCAACATGAAAATACGTCAAATGAATTGGCTAATAGGCCGAAAATCACAGTTATCAACAGATAATAAACTTCTATTGTATAAGTGCATAATAAAGCCTATATGGACATATGGAGTGCAACTATGGGGCTGTGCAAAGCCTTCTAATACCAAAATCATTCAGAGAATCCAATCCAAAATACTCAGAATGATTTTCAACGCGCCGTGGTACGTTAGTAACAAAACTCTGCATGATGACTCTGGTATACCGTTCGTTGAAGACGAAATCAGCAGACTAACAAGAAATTATTTAGAACATCTGCCAACCCACCCCAACGAGGAAGCAAGACAACTACACCTCCAACCAGAAGTCAGACGAAGATTGAAGAGACAGTGGCCAACAGACTTTATACACTAATTTCAATTTTAATTTTACTTTTCATCTCAATTTTAGTTTTAAATTATAATCATACATTAATTTAATTTGTTAGTGTTGGTATTGGGAGTGTTATCAATGGATAATTTCTCCTCTCATGTATTTGCAATAATCACATTTACTAATAGCTTGTAATAGCAGATTGTAAATTTGCAAATTTAATAAAAAAAAAAAAAAAAAAAAAAGTTTAATTGTCGTAGGTAAGGGTGCTTTCAAATAAAAAAATTAAATTTGTTGTCTTCAAAATTTTTAATGGAAACACCTATTTAATGTAATTATAATGAACTGGATTAACCCGTAACAAAATGGTTCAAACCGCATTACAAAGTTAATAGCTTTTACGAAACTCGAGATATGAATAAAAACTCATGAACAAAAGTAAGTTATATATTGACACCCTGTATTATAAAATAAATATTAAAAAATAAGTCAGTAGGTACTTTCAAAATTTTATAGCAGAAAACTCTTAATGTTAATACCTATTTTGACCATTGTTAATTTAATATATTAAAAATTGTTTTTTTTCGAAACTAAGTATTAGACGACAATGAATTTGACTGGGAGTTTATACTGTTTATTTATTGACAGCATCAAAATATTGTTAAGAAGTGTTTATATTATTATAATTCGAATTGAAAATTGCATTTTTTTTCAATAGATATTAATATATTAGTAATTAATTATCAGTACTAATAATTCGTGATGAGTATATCAAATTGTCGATGGTATACTTATAATAGCTGAACATCTAGGTATGGCAAGAGAGATGGTACAGGATCTCGTTGTAGCTACAGAAAGTGTAGGTTTAAATATAAATATATTTCGAAAACAAATATCATGACCAATAGATAGATATAAATACCTGGGACATGAAATTATGATTGGCAGAGATAACCAGACTCATGAACTGAAGAGAAGAGTCGGCCTTGGGTGGGCAACAATTTGGAAAACTGAGAGAAACTTTTAAAAGTGAGCTGCCCACATGCCTAAAGAGAAAGGTATTTGATCAGTGCATCCTCCCAGTCCTGACGTACGGAGCAGAAACACTTACCTTAACAAAAGCAGCAGCTACCAAACTAAGAGTCACGCAGAGAAGAATGGAGAGGTCCATGTTAGGAATAACTCTCCGAGACAGAATAACAAACGAAGACATCAGGAGAAGAACCGGAGTGACTGACATCATCGAGAAGATAGCCAGACTAAAATGAAGATGGGCAGGACACATAGCCAGAATGACAGATGGGCGATGGACAAAAAGGTTATTGGAATGGAGGCCAAGGAAAGACAAGAGAAGCATCGGTCGACCACCTACAAGATGGACTGACGATTTAAGAAGACTCAATAAAAAACTGGATAAGAGCGGCGCAAGATAGACGGGGTTGGAAACATCAGGAAGAGGCCTATGTTCAGCAGTGGACTCTTGAGGCTGGATGATGATGATGATGATATCAAACTGTATGATATGATTGGAGTTTATTTCGAATATCACCAAAATGGCGCTATTGCCTCACTTATATATTCTGTAAGATATCCTGGCAGGAGATATTGTGGCAAAGAAGTAGAGATTTTGGACTACGTATATGTGGATTTTGTTGAATTAAAGCAAGAACATTCATTGAATTATCTTCGGTCATAACTGTACTACGTCGTTTAAAACAAGGACGAGAAAAACTACCAGTTTCTCTTATTCTTTTTGCGTTTCTTTTCAAATACTTCTTTGCCATAATGTCTCCTGTCAGGATATCTTACAAAATATATACGTGAGGCAATAGCGGCATTTTGGTGACATTCGAAATACACTCCAATCATATCATGCAATTTGATATACTCATCACGAATTATTTGTACTGATAATTAATTACTAATATTACCAATATTAATATCTATTGAAAAAATGCAGTCTTTAATTCGAATTATAATATAGCAGTTCTTAACAATGTTTTGACTGCTGTCAATAAATAAACAATATGAACTCCCCGTCAAATTCATTGTCGTAGCCTACTTAGTTTCGAAAAAACTATTTTTTACAAAATAGGTGTCAACATTAAGATTTTTCTGCTATAAAAAATTTGAAAATACCTACTGACTTATTTTTTAATGTAATTTATAATACAGGTGTGTCAATACTATATACTTACTTATGTTTATGAGTTTTTATTCATATCTCGAGTTCAACAAAAGCTAATAAACATGCGGTTTGCTCCATTTTGTTACGAATTTAATCCAGTTCCATTATAATTTACAATAAATAGGTGTTTCCATAAAATATTTTGAAGAAAAACAAATTTACTTTTTTTTATTTGAAGGTCCCCTCTACCTATGACTATGAAAACTAAATGCAAGTATTTCATAGTAGATGTGAATTAATTCATTCACACTCTTTCTAATGACACTAATTTCATTAGAATCGGTTGATCCAAACTAAAGTTATAGGTATTTATCCACAAATACTTTTCCCACTCTCCCCCACCCTTTAATTTGAAAAAAATAAAAAAAAGTACTTGAACAACTTTGTGTAGAATGTATGCCCCTTTCTAGTTTACCTATTTAACACTTGGTATAGTTGAAAATATTTCCCAATAAACTGGGTTTCAAAATTTTTTTCGCAGGTTACGCCCCCTAGCGGTTAATCCAGAATCTTGAAAGTTATTTCCAGCGATTTCTCTTGGCTACTTTTACTAAGGAATTTTTTCTCCTAAAGTTATAACATGAATAGTTTCTGATATATAGCCGAGAGATCGGCTTATTGGACCACCCGGTACATTGTATATTATTATATAATTCAAAATATTGGTAGTAGAGCTGAATATATCTTATACTATATTTCGTTTAAATTTATTTTATTTATAATTTTTCTAATATTTACTTTGTATAACCCAGTATATAATAAACCGACATTGATGGATGACAAACAGGCTCTCTCTGGGTATTCGATCAATCTTTTATAAGCCGTGTATAAGAAAATAAGTTGGATTTTGCGATAGGAAAATATAACAGTAAAATTGTTTGATAATAGATTTTATAAATTATTGATAATATTTATAAATTTTAATATAATAATATATTTCTTTTAATATTAATCATAATCATCAATATTTAATATATCTATATATATATATATATATATATATATATATATATATATAATATATATACTATATATATATATAATATATATATATATATATATATATATTATATATATATATATATATATTAATGATAATATACATCTTTACATAAGAAATAGAAACTAAATAATTTAGACACTCCCCAATTTAAAAAAATTCATTTAATTCTAAGTGGATTAAAAACTTATTCAATACTAAGGTTCCTCAGTATATTCTTAGAATGGCGAAGAAAGGTGATACTATTTGTTGCATTGGCAGATATTCTTCTGCTTCTTCAGGGTTCTTCTCAGAGCCAACACTGACAGTAGCGAGCATAAATATCGAGGGCATCACTACCGCCAAACAAGACATATTATCAGAATTCTGCAAGAACAGGAAATTTGAGGTATTGTGCATCCAGGAAACCCACAGATACCTAACTGCAGCGAGACCGAAAGTCTCTGGTATGAAACTGATCGCGGAGATAGAACATAATAAGCATGGGAGCGCGGTATTTGTGAGAACTTAAACCATAGTCTCATCTGTGGAAACAACAAATGTACACGGTATAAAAATAATAACCACTGAGATCTGAAAATGCACAATAACCTCGATATACAAACCCCCAAACCAGCCTTTTATATTTTCACCCCTAACTAATTTTCAATCACAAGCCAATCAGCTTATACTGGGAGACTTTAACAGTCATAGTTTACTCTGGAGCTATGCAGATTCGGACGCAAATGGAGACGCAGTAGAAGCATGGGCCGAAACGAGTGGCCTCACGTTAATCCATGGTCCTAAACTTCCTCCATCTTTTCATAGCAAAGTTTGGAAAAGAGGATATAACCCGGATATCTGTTTTTCAAGCAACAACCTCGAAGACCGATGTACCAAAGTAGTATATGGCCCAATACCAAAAACTCAGCATAGACCAATTGGTATAAATATCTTCCCAATGGTCACAAGCTATTCCATTCAGAAGGAGATTTAACTTCAAAAAGGCAAACTGGCCAAAGTATGCAGACATGCTAGATTTTGAACTACTACGCCTTGAACCAAAAGTAGAGAACTACGAAAAATTCGTAGAGGTACTCAAAAATGTGTCTAGAAATACTATCCCTAGAGGATGTAGACAATAATATGTTCCCGGGATGTCCAGCGAGTCCAAAGAACTAATGAGAACATACAAAACCCTCTATTCCACTGATCCTTTTAGCCAAGAAACGGTTGACTGCGGAGCAGTACTACTCCAACAGCTAAGTCAAGCCAGACAGGAAAAGTGGATTAAGACCCTGAAAAAATGGACATGACACATAGTAGCAAAATAAGCATGGAACCTTGTAAACAACTCAGCGGTAATCCAAAAGAACATAAACCACCTTGCAAGGTTACAGCAAACCAAGTCGCTACTTAACTCCTTACGAATGGAAGAACTACTAACCGATATAAGGACCCAAACACTAGGAGAAGACTGGATTCGGAGACAAACCACCTAGGAACTCCTTTTACACTAAAACAACTCCACGACGGTCTGAACAGGTTAAAAAATAAGTAAGCTGCAGGTGTGGATGATATATGCAGTGAACAAATAAAGCATTTAGGCCAAGGAGCAAAAAACTGGATCTTGCAATTTTTATAACACGTGCTGCAAAACCTGCAAAATTTCAAAATCATAGAGGAAATCTAAAGTAATAGCCTTGTTAAAACCAGGAAAGGATCTAGAAGACCCCAGTAGCTACAGACCTATTTCGCTATTGTGTCACTCTTTAAACTATACGAGAGACTCATACTCGGCAGAATAGAAAAAAAATGTCGACAAGCACCTCATCCCACAACAAGGAGGATTCAGACCTGGCAAATCTTGCACCGGTCAAGTCCTCGCATTAACAGAACACATTGAAGAGGACTTTGAAGAAAAACTTATAACAGGGGCTGCTTTTGTAGATCTGACAGCAGCCTATGACACAGCAAGGCACAAAACATTGCTCCGTAAATTATACGACATTCTCAATGACCACCATCTGGGAAAGGTCGTATATTCCTTACTGCAAAATAGACGTTTTTTCGTTATGCTGGAGGGAAAGTAAGTGGGTGAAGAGTTCAAAAAAACGGCCTTCCACAGGGAAGTGTTTTAGCACCAATGCTCTTTAATATATACACAAACGACCAACCTACTCCGACCGAAATCAAGCACTTCCTCTATGCTGACGATCTTGCAATATGTGCTCAAGGAAATAGTTTTGAAGAAGTGGAGGAGAAAAACGAAACTGCCTTAAAAACAATGACAGCGTACTACCTGCAGAATTCTCTGAGACCCAATCCCTCTAAAACCCAAGTCTGTGCTTTCCACCTTCGCACAAAGGAACCCAAGCAAAAACTCCTAATTGTGTGGAATGGTAATGCATTAGAACACACAAATCAACCTATATATCTTGGAGTAACTCTGGACCGGTCCCTCACCTACAGACAACATTGCATAAAAACAAGAGGGAAAGTAACACCTAAGAACAGCATACTCAGAAAGCTAACGGGAAGTAAATGGGGCGCACGTCCTGGCGTTTTAAGAACAACCGCACAGGCACTGTGTTTCTCAACTGCTGAATATGCGTGCCCCGTTTGGAGGAGATCTTCCCACACCAACAAGTAACGGGGTGCATGAAACCAACGCCACTTTCAAATCTATAGAGAGCAGCGGGTTTTGCAGAACCCTTAACACGCAGAGGCGCTGCAGAACACATAGAGAAAATTAAACAGATCGCGGACGATCGGCATGCCCTATACAAAGCTCAAACACCACGAAAGCGACTAAAATCTGGGAAAAGCTTCCTTGGAACAATGCAGAATGAACCGCTTGAGTATTTTCCACTTCCCCAGGTTCAATGGACCGGCCAGACCCTAGACTTTAAAACGTGGAAAACCTTGAATGGGATAAGAACGGGGGTTGCTACAGTAAAATCAAACATGACAAAATGGGGAAAAATAGACCAAGTGGATGTGACCTGTGACTGTGGAGAAACACAGAATATGGAACATCTTCTTACATGCAGAAACTGTCCTCATCGATGTACCCTTGAAGATTTGTGGCTCGCCAACAAAGATGGAACCGACGTAGCCCGATACTGGGCCGACATTTTATGAATGACATGTCCGGACACGATAAAGTAAAGTAAATATTGGCAGACAAAGACGAAGAAAAGGACCGATGTCAAGATGGAACAACCATGTTAAAGAAGATATGATAAGATTTAACGTAAAGAACTGGAAAAGAACAGCAACTGGTAAAGGCAGTGCAAAAGAATAGTAGTAGTAGTAGAATAGTATAAAAGGCCATAGGCCTATTATACTAGGCTCGTAGTTCTTACATTTTATTGTTACTATATAAGTTTTATAGTTACTAGTTATTAGTTACTATATACAAAAATATAAGTACACGTTTGGACACCAATATAAATTTAAAAGATATTTAAATGCCCCAAAAATATTTAAATATTCAAGAGTTGACAAAAAAAAAACAATATCTTTTACTTAAAAAAACCATAACCATCATATAATTTAAAAGTATAACACAATGTAAGTATTATCTCTTGTCAAATATACCTCTTGTTAGAACAAAATATATATCCCTAGTTATATAAAAGACAAATATAAACAGCAATCCCAGTTCCTACATTTTCTTCCTTTATGCTTTTGTAAAATTTATTATCTTTTCGTTCCCGGCCTAAATTAATCAACAGATAGAGTAGTTTCCAGTCTTTGTCTTCATTTTGTTACATTAGGGTTTTACATTTCACTGGAATTCTTAAGAGCTCTTGTGAGTATTATGTCTCTACTGGTTAGAAATGCGCTTGACAAATGAAATACGCATAGTAATGATTAATCTATTGCTGAGAATTATCTGTTTTTCGTATATGTAAGTGAAATTTATCATTGTATTTAAAATTTAAAAGTAAATGTATTTTGCATAAGGAATGAATTGTGTAATCGAAACAAATACATCATTAATTTTTTTTTATTCTTAATACTAGAAGCACCACAGCAGTCAACCCTCACTCTACCAGTATTACGTATTAACAGTTAGTTTAGAAACTATAATTGAGGAGCGCGTTCATTCAAAAGCGGATAGATCCCTCTAACACAATTTCGAGAAAAACGCAATAAGCTGATTATTCGTTGAATATTTATATTTTTGTTTTGCAATTTCTGCCATTTTGCGTGGGTTGAAATGACACTTTGAACTTACATACCACTTTTTAAAAAACTGTTATATTAAAGCGAAAAACTTAACTTAACAAATGGATATGTCTTGTTTTGTCTGAACACAATGTTGGATCTTTTATGATACAATATACATTTTATGATTGGTAGCCGTAACACTGCATTCAGAAATAGAAATTAAGTCAATATAATCTTCAGCACTAAAATTTAATGTTGGTATTTTAAATCTCTGGATCTTTTTTTCTTTCTGACTTTGTCTAGCTTTCAGCACTCTGCGTAGTCCTAGCTCCCGTATATGTTTTCGTTCATCTTGTATCATTCCGAGTAATAAATTTTCGGGATGGGCAAAATAAGCATTCCTTTGGATAACTGCATCGACAATTTTTCTTTGGTCAACTGGTAGAAATCGTGAATAATGGATCATTCGCCATAAATGTTTCGAACCATCAGAACAGCTAGGATACAGTTTTATATAAAACCAAACTGGTGCATACACTTTTTGGATTAAACTTACTAACATAATTAATTGAGGGCTGGGACATTCAGTGCCAACATACAATCGAAACAACCGATTAGCAACCGTCAGCCACCTTGCGTGTGATATTTTCCCAGGATTTTGAAGGCTCAAATCGTTAGGACATTTTCCTGCAGAAACTGCTTGACTGATTTGGTACAAGTACTTCTGATCGGTACTAAGGTCTGTTGTTTCTAATAATACTGGTAGGTTGTTTTCTATTGCAACGAAATTGACGACAGCTTTCTCTTCACAGCGTTCCAGAAGTTTTCCTATTGGCCCTGAAAAACCAAGTGGTCCACTAGTGCGTCCATCTAACTATTATATTAAATGACGTAGAGGTAGTTCGTTGCAATGAAATAAGCATACTAGCCATTGAAGTATGGTGCCGCAGTATTCTTCCAGTTTTCTTATAACGCCTACTTGAGGGCTAGTGTCATCGCATCCAACTGCGCTTAACTTTGATATATCAATATTATTTTTCAGGATGAATGTCTGTATGCTATTCGCGATGTTTGCAGCCGATCCTGGTAAACGACACATGCCCTAGATATCGAGAGCCTGGTTCTTCAATAATTGTTACATGTTCTTTTGTAACTACTTTTCTATAAAACTTTTTGCTTTTTTTTTGTTGCAAGACAGTCTTGTCTTTACGCCCATCAAAAAGTATACTTCTGATTGACAGTCCCTCCTTCTGCTTCTGGAGTGAACGTCTATGAGATGCACGCTGTCGCCTTATTTTCATTCTATCAATTACTTTCGATGTATCAGTCACAGTTATAACTCCCATATTAGTTGTGTGTTTCAAAAAAAAATAACTCAATAAATAACACACATTTCAAAAATATATCTCTGGAATAAGTATAAATAGCCTTTTATAACACAATAGTATATTACATCACTTGCATTTAACAAACAATCTCACACATATCTCTAATTCATTGGATTAAATCTATCTCCTCAAGAACTTCCCGTTTACTGTCAAACAACTGCAGTGATAGAATTGAGTTCTCCATTCAACAATATAAAGTAGTTTCAACCATGTTCTACCATCCATCTATTAATAGAGTACCGGCATGTAAGTAATGTTTATTTTATTTATTTATTTGCTTATTTATTAATTTATTACAATCGAAGAGACTATTTTATAACAAATTGTGGGCCTTACCTTGTCTGTTTAACTTTTTAAAAATTTTATACCTTTTTATTCAACTTATTTATTTAAATAAAACCACAGACATGTAATATTGGCATAATTATTGTAATTTACAACACCTACTTTGTTTATCGTTATTAGACAACACCCTAATATGGGTTTTTATTATTTCAGCATTTGTTTAACTTTGTATCAAGACCTGAGGATGCTTTGCATATTGTAGAAAGCGAAACCGGTCGTCTGATAGTTAAATTAAATTGATTGTGAGTAACTCTTATTTATTATTTCTTTACCTATTTGAAATGGACTCACAGAAGCAACACATTCATGATTTAAAGATAAAGCACTTTAGAATGTCACACTTAGTGGGTAAAACACGATCATTGAAAATACCAATAGTTGTTTCTAGTATTTCACAGTTCAAACTACTTCGCGTTGACATTTCGAAGAATATGTTTATATACGACACGTCTGTGTGAGATAAGAAACTCGACATTACTGTTATCTGTTGTTGTGTCACTATGCCTGCGTGAATGGTTGCAAGATTGACGTAACAACTGCGTTTGCGCTTTTCCCTTCTCTACCTACTTGATCTACAACTGGCGTTGTTTGGAACAAGTACTTTATACCATCAAGCTTCAATGGCATTATGGAACCTGACAGGAGCGTCATTTGAAATTTTGATATGGGGGTGGGGCAAGCATTATATATACCATACATTATATATGCAAACATAATACAAAAATGCCCCCTTGACCCTATCAAATGACGCCTCTGGAACCTGAAAACATCGTTTAATTTCAAAATAATTTTGCATAAGATGCTTTTCAATCCTAAAGACGACTGTTGATCACAGCCAAATCGATTTTTTCAACAAAAATATTTTTTTTTGTTTTTTTCATTTTTCAAATCTAATATGGAACCTCAAGATTTTTTTTTATTTCAAAATGCTTTCGCACCGTTTGTTTTCATTACCTGACACAACTTTTAAACAATAGCCACAATCATTTTTCTTTTATTTTATTTTTTTGGCCTTTTTCGTTCCACCCTATTATATATACAAAACAGAAGCATAGAAATATTATTTTGATTGAATAATAATTACACAAGAAATTTGTTGCAATAAAACAAAAACTTAAAAATAAGAGTTCAAATATTTTGAACAGAAAATGAAAAACTGTATTAGCATGACTTTTTTGTTTACACATGCATCTCATAACATTGACATTTATATTTTGATCACTTCGACCTCTTTTAAAGTTGTACTTGTTCAAATCTAATTAAAAATAAAATCTATATTTTTTTTTTTCTAATGAAATTTTATTTAATTATATGCGAGCACTATCTTCCCAAACTTATTCTTTTATATAGAGAGCCCCGCGGTGGGCGCCAAAACTGCTTGATGTTTTGTTTGTGTATGAGAAATGAGTATTTTAAAATAACATATATAAGTATAGGGTTTTTATCGCGGTTCTCAAAGAATTAGTTTGTAAGTTGTTTTTAAATTATCTTTAATATAATTATTATGAAACACACATATATATCTACTATAAACAATATAAATTTAGAACAACCTATCTTAAAATTGAAATTCTTACAATAATTAAATTATATTAACAAAATTTGATACCTTTCTGTCACTGAATGCCTAAATAAAACTGTTTTCCGAAATAAAGGGTTTAATCGCCACCCAAAAATCTTTGTTATCAGTCTCGGTTATCCTTCTTTTTAATAATCTTCTTTCTTATAATCTTATTTTTTCTTCTTCCAAACTTCAATCACCATCTAAATATTATAATTTTAATTTCTTCTAATTTCCATGTACATAATATAATTTTTAATTTCTTTGTTTAATTGTATTCACGATTTCTTCCTCCTTTTCTATTCTTTGGAGTACCTCTATGTTGGTGACATGTTCGGTCCAGGATATACGAAGAATGCGTCGGTACGTATCAGTGAATCCGTACACTGCGTGGAAGAAATAGAAAGGCAGGAAAGAGCGGTTCATTCTGTTACCATCTTCACAGATAGTCAGGCAGCGCTTAAGGCACTTAATTCTGTAGAGGTCAATTCTAAGCTAGTATGAGATTATGTGTGTGCCCTAAATAAACTAGAAAACCGTAGCAAGGTTACGGTAGCCTGAGTACCGAAGCACAAGGGTCATAAGCGCAATGAAAAAGCAGATGACATGGCCAAACAAGGCTCATCAATTCCATTTATTGGAGCAGAACCCTTCTTCAGCGTTGCAAATACAGTAACAAGAACGGCTACAAGGAAGTGAGTAGCTCACAAATCTTTGGAATGGTGGAGAAATTCACCAGGACAAAGACAGGCGAAACAGTTCATTACAGAACATTTGGCAAAATTTACGACAGGTTTGATAAGCAAACACAGAAAATCAGTCAAAGCCATAGTAGGTCTTGTAAAAGGGCACTGTAAGCTGAATAGACACTTGAAACTGAGGGATTATCAGATGACGACTTGTACAGATTCTGTCACCTCGAAGAAGAAACAGCACAGCACATTCTAAGTGACTGTAACAGTCTAGCAAACGTGCGGTTGTTTACATTAGGAGAAGAAAATCCACCGGCTAATAGCTATATGGAAGGTACAGTCTAGATAGAATTTCTAAAAAGGGTCATTCTTGAGAATGTTATCTAGGACTAGATGACCACAACAGATCTGAGAAGGTCGAAGTGAAATAAGTCAAAAGGCCAACTCTATAAATCTATCCATCTAATTGTGCCGCCATTTTAGAGTTCCAACGCCACAAGGAAGACCCAAAAAAAATCGGTTGCTTTTCTTTTAAATTAAATACTATCAAAACCAATTTTATTTTACCAAACATTTTAACGTAAATCCACTTTAACTTTTCCATATAGAAGACCCGTCAAGCCTTCTATATACCGCTGATGCGGACTAGGCCCTTAAGGCGGATCAAGTGAATGCTGATCCTTTCGCGACACCCGAGCACTGAGGTCAGGTGCGGCAAGCATGGGCTCAGTGGCCGGACACACCTCAAGCGCCCAGCCGACGAGGAGAACAAAATTTATTTTTGCCAAATCGGCGGCTGAGTGACCGAGCACACACTCTTTTCCGGACATGAAGTCGACAACCTAGGCTGTTGGCTCCATGGACGGAACACACGCTCTTTTTCTTTTTTTTTTTAAGGACTCAAGTCCCGAAGTGATGTTAGAGTAAAATCTATAGAGTCAGTAAAGTAAATAGGGAGAAAAGCCTAGATGTGGCTACCCCTACAGTCAGGTGGCATAACCACAGTAATTAAAACCAGGAGGTGTCTCATTACTCAGGGCATCTCAAGTAACTTTCAGATCATAAGCCTCCTCACGTAAGTCATACGATGAGGAGTGGTGGTGGAAAAGCCTGAGGTTCAGATAGG
This sequence comes from Diabrotica balteata, assembly GCA_918026665.1. NCBI lineage: Eukaryota > Metazoa > Arthropoda > Insecta > Coleoptera > Chrysomelidae > Diabrotica > Diabrotica balteata. The sequence goes on from OU898280.1 coordinate 121,569,236, forward strand.
TACCACTTCAACTAGTGAAGTGTGACCGGTTTGATCTTCGGACATGTGGATCCCATACTTAGTTTGGTATACATATGTTCCTAGGGGTAGGGTTGATCGCTTAGCGTGATTGTGTGTGTGTGTGTGTGTGTGTGTGTGTGTGTGTGTGTGTGTGTGTGTGTGTGTGTGTGTGTGCTATCTACCTATCTATTCTCGTAAGCAAAAAACACGATTATTAAACCTTTACAGAAAACCGCATAGAAGAGAGTTATTTCTAAATTTTATTGTAAAAATTCCTGTTTTTTTTTTAATTAAAATGTTTTACTGATTTTTGAGTCTTTTCAAATTAAGATTATGCCTGTTTTAAACTTACCAATATGAACGTAGTGCACCAAATTAAAAAATACGTACCTAAAACAAAAAATATTATTACCTTTAAAATCTTTCAAAAATATCTTAAAAATTAAAATGAAATACTTATATATTATGTTTATATGGGATTGTCATACATGATTGTATTAAAAATTTCATTTTTATTTAACGTTTGACGTTTGTCCTTCCACTTAAAAAAAAACCACCCACCATTTAAATGATTTCAGTTTTTTATTCGTGTCGCATTTAAGCTCCAAGCTTTCATTCTATAAAACAAAGTCGAGAAAACGTAATTCGCCAACCTAACTCTTAGCTCCAACTTTAAATCTATTGTGAAAAACACTCTTTTCATTTTCTTGAAATTTGTTCTAGCTTTTTTATTTTTTTATCAATTTTATCAATTTAAAGTTTTATAATTTATTTAGTACATTTATAAAATATAAGCAAAATGACAAATTTTATATATCAACTCCGTCCCTTAACACCTTAAACGCCACAAAGCATAGTAAAAAAAGTTATGTGGGCCAAAATATTAAATACACTTACAGTAATAGATCATGCATTTTAAATAGTTATACTCTAGTTTGAGTACAAAACCTTACATTTTTATTGTTTTTTAGAACTTACTTTTACTTTTTCGAGTCTGGATCCGACTACAGTTTTTCTGCCCAATATCAGGCTACGTCTACAGCCTTTGTATTTTCGAGCCATAAATCATCGAGGGTGCACTGTGATGGGCAAAGTCTGCATACTCTCAGGTGCTCCACGTTCTGTATTTCCCCACATTCACAGAGTGCCTCGCTATCTGTCTTGATACTTGTGTGAGTGTTTTCCCCTTTACGGCTATACCAAGGTCGTCAGCGTAAACAAAACTCTCAGTCTGAGGGTGCATTGGTTGGTCGTTGGTGTAGATGTTAAATAAGGACGGCGCCAGAACGCTTCCTTGAGGTAGGCCTTTTTTTGGGTTCTCCATCTACTCTTCTTTCCATTTAGCACAACGTAGAAGCGTCTATTGCACAACAGTGATCAAATGATATTTACCAGGTCATATTCAAGCACAGTGTTATAGATCTTAGTTAGCAAGGTTCTGTGGTTTATCGTATCATAGGCCGCTGTGAGGTCTATCAAGGCTACTCCTACTATCTTTTTCTGCTCAAATCCCTCCTCTATGTATTCTGTTAGGTTCAGCACTTGGCCTGTGCATGATTTACCTTTTCTAAAGCCTGCTTATTGTGGGATTAGTTTTGCATCTAATGTTTCCTGGATGCGGTTCAAAATGAGGCGTTCATACAATTTATACAAATGGCATAGCAGTGATATCGGACGGTAGCTACTCGGTAGTTCAGGGTCTTTGCCAGGTTTCAGAAGGGCTATTACTTTTGATTTGCGCCACAGTTTTGGAATCTGGTAGGTAGAGCGACAGATGTTAAATAGATCGAGCACCCATTGTCTCGCTTTTTGCCTAAGATGTTTTATCTGCTCTGTTAGGATTTTATCCACCCCAGGTGATTTTCCATTTTTCATATAGTCAATACCATTTTTTGGCTCTTCGATGGTAAATGGGTTTCGTAAGAGAGTTGTTTCCTGGTCTTGAGTTCTTATAATATTTGGCGTTTTGCAACGATTGTTTGTTTTGCTATTCAGAAGCAGTTGGTGGGCTATCTGATTTGGAGTTATTGCACATAGCTCTTTCATCTCTGTGGGATCACCATTAAGTTTTTTGATCATATTCCAAGCCTGCTTACTACTGTGCGTCATATCCATTTTATTTAAAGTCTTGCTCCACCGTTGTTGTCTGGGGGCACTTAGTATTTGCTGCAGCCCTATCTCTGCCGTAACTTCGCTAAATGGGTCTTTACTATATTCTTCGGTGTACTTTGTCATAATGTCTTTTGCTTCATCGTTCAGACCAGATATGTAATGTTGTTGACATCCTCTGGGTATGTGTTTACATGAGATTCGTTTTATAAGTTTGATGAACGCATCATAGTTTTTGGGGGTTGGGACTATATTTTCCACCTGTGTTTCCAATTCATCAGTAAATTTTTTCGCTAATTTCATCAGTTCGCTTTTTTGAAATTAAACCTTCGTTTGAAAGGGATTCTGGGAGCTTTTATAGCGCTTATATACCTTCCTAACGCATCGGCCCTCTAAAGACATGCTGACGAAGGTGAGATCAGGGTTGTAACCTTTCTTCCATATTTTTCTTTGGAACGAATAGGGCAGTTTTGGGTCATGTAGAAGTGCCAGGTTGTTTTGTTCAGCCCACAATTCCACAAGATCTCCATTTTTATCAGTTGAAGCGTAGCCCCAATGAACATTATGACTATTGAAATCACCGAGAATGAATCTGTTTTTTTGAGAAGCGAAATTTTTTGGAGGGGAGAAAACAAAGTCTCTCCAGGGTGGTTTATACACAGATGTCACTATGCAGGCTCCTATTTTGACGGTCAGGATTTCAATGTTGTTGTAGCATGTTTTTTCAGCTGATGTTACATCAATATCTCTTCTCACGACGATGGCGCTTCCATGTTTTGCACTTGGATGTTAAATGATAAGCTGCATTCCCTCAAGGCTAGGTCTATATGCTGATATGTCACGGTGAGTCTCTTGTATGCATAATATATCACACTTGTGGATTTTACACAGTTCAGACAAAATTTATTGTTTATTACAAGTAATACCCTTAATGTTTATGGTCATCATTGTCAATGTAGGCTCTGAGAAGAGACGTTGATTCTCGTTTGTTTGTTCGGATCCAGTGGTGGAAGGATTGGCCGCCCGAGGGGCGTTTCCAGGATGCGCCAGTGACATTTTGTTCTTATAATATCACTTGCGTGGAGGCTCGTTCCGTGCTCCCCTGTGTTTTAGAGTTATTTTAATTAAGTAGCATGTGTGCATCTCGTGGCCACAAATAACTCTTGGATTCCTGGAGCCATGTGATGCACACTTGCTTCTCGTATAAGACAATATTGAACCTGTTGTTACTTGTTTATTTTATACGTTACGTTCGTATGTATATTTAGACAAATGCATTTCTTCTTAGGGTGCCTTCTCCATGCTCTGTCCAAGAGATTTTCAGCATCCTTCGAAATACCTACATCTCAAAGGCTTTTATACGCCTCATACTTGTAATTCCATGAGAGTCCATGTTCCACTCCGTATAGCAATATGAAATAAATAAACGTTTTTACAAATTGGTATCGAATATCAAACGATAAGGTAGAGCTTATTAGGAATTTTTTCATTCGTTGAAATGCGGACCTAGCATATCCTTACCAGCTAATTCGACCTCGTGGTCAAGATCTTTTGTTATCCAACTACCAAGATACTGGAATATTTGTACTGGTTCTATATGTTTGTTATAGATACGAATATTAATGTCGACATTTGGTGCACGTTTAGCAGCCATACCTTTTGTTTTATTTGTATTTATATTTAGTCCCAAGCTATCTCCCTCTGTGGTTACTCTCAAAAGTCGTTGTAAACCCTCAGCACTGTCCGCAATAATGACGGTGTCGTCTGCGCATCTTAAGTTTCCAATATGTCATATGAAAATAAGCAAAAGCCTTTGCAAAAGTCAGTGGAAGAGTTTTTTTTTCACACGAAAAGAGTAATGACAGTATTCGTTATAAAAAATTTTTAATTAGATGAGGATGACGAAATAAGTAGTTCTTCGTCAAATCAGGATATTCCGCAAAACAAAATATAAAAACTGCAAAGTACCTCCTACAACATTGCAACAATTAAGAACAGTAGAATTTAAAATGTTTTTTCCCAATATTGACTGCCAAATGATGAAAGCTCTTCAGAAGACGTGAAATTGCGATTGATCATAACACACCTTTGATATGGAACAATGAAAATGGTTATAACTTAAAAAATATTACATTCAGTGTTAAAAACCCGGGAATCAAAGTTGAGTTTTTTTAGATTATAATAAAACTCATGATATGGACATCAAAAGTTAAATATGTTGGTCACGGTCCAAAAGCTAGAATTCATACGTGGGTTGATACAAATACGGAAAAAATAAAGCCATTGTTGGCTATTCTTGTTTGGATAAGATTGCAAAGATTGTCAAAATTGTGTTAGTATTGGTCAAAAAATCCATTTTACGAAAGGAAAGCAAAGTTTCTTATTTCGCGTAATCGTTTCGAATTATTACTTGTCAATTTACACAAGAAGCTGTGGCTTATTTTTTTCTTATAGTCTCTGGCTTATTAGCATTGTACTTTTTCTTTTTAGAAGTGTCACATAAAGCTCAAATTTGTATGCCATATATGGCTGGTTTGCTTGAAATGTACAGTTTAAAGTGCAGTTTAATTGCACGTCGACGGTAACATTTTTATCAGGGTTAAAAAATTTAGGTAGAAATGATATTAAAGATAAACAACCCGAAAGTTGAGATATTCAGTTAATGAACCTGTGGTTGTTTAAATAAGACAGACTTATACATGTAGCTAAGAAAAATCCCTTATAAGTAACAAACGTACGCGGACATATAGTACGCGTTTGGATATTGCTCAGGATAAAAAGAAAACCTTAGAGATTTAACCCAATATTTAATAAAAACAGAGGCTCAAAACTTTTATAACGAACAGCTTACATAATCTAGTCATCAGTCTGAAAAGATAACCTATTTACATGAAAACGATAACAGCAGTGGTATAAGTGATGAAGACTAAATATTTTAGTCTTAGTGCTAGTGCTTAGTTGAAAAGACATGTCGTGAAATGCAAATTTTAGATTCCCCATGTCCCTTTTAACATCTTCATCAACGTCTGTTTTGCTATGCAATTTTAAGAAAGCACAGATTAAAACAGAAAGGTGTCGAAACTATTTTATGGATTTAATATCAGATATCGCTTTGCGTCCATGTCGAAGCCATTTTAGTGTTGCTTCTTAAAAGACAGAAAATATTGATTTTTCACGTTGAGAACGCCTATGAATAACTGTTCTGATGAGACCTATTAGGTCGAAATACGTATCAACAGATACATAGACACTGTTAGCGTGAAATCAAATATTTGCTGTCTTTTTCATTTTATTCGGATCTACTCTGTATGAGTACAAGAAACCAATTCGCTAAGGATTTCTGCTTAGTTGAAAAGACATGTCGTGGAATGCAAATTTTATATTTCCCATGTCCCTTTTCACATCTTCATCAACGTCTGTTTTGCTTTGAAATTTTTAGAAAGCACAGATTAAAGCAGAAATCTGAATTGTGTTTCGAAACTATTTTACGGATTTATTATCAGATATCGCTATTGGGTCCATATCGAAGCCATTTTAGTGTTGCTTGTTAAAAGACAGAAAATATTGATTTTTCACGTTGAGAATGCCTATGAATAACTGTTCTGATGAGACCTATTAGGTCGAAATATGTATCAACAGATACATAGACGCTATTTGCGTGAAATCAAATATTTGCTGTATTTTTCATACTAAATATTTTGTTTCAATTACCAACAATTTCCTATTTCAAATAAAAGTTTTCGTTCATTTTTTATTTTGGTTTATTACTTCAAATATCGTGTTTCCTATAAATCTATAACTCCATATATCAAATAAATAAATGTCCTTTATAAATAAACCAAACGAAAAATAATGTTATTTATATTGTAAACGGTGTGAAATCATCAAAATAATAAATCACTAATTTGAGAATTTATATAAGACTAATAATGACAAATGGGGTTTTTGCAAAGAAAGCTCAGTTCTTTTTTCAGTTACACTTGACACATAATATTATATTCCCGTATGTTCTTCAAAATACACTCTGAATATTTTCTCTTAGAATGACATAATTTTCCAGAAGGTAGATAATATCGTCAAGCATTCTTAATGTATCAAATTTCTTGGCTCTGAAATTCCCACAGCACGAAAGCACATACCTACGAAAGTTGAATATTACTCCTTTCATCCTATCCTGATTAAACTCGATATAATATCAACTCAGTTTCTCAGAAGCGATGTTCAGCCATTCATGTTCAAACGAAACGATCCAATTTTACACGTCTTACAGAATTTTACAACTGAATTTTAGATCGTACATTAATAATTTTATAATTCGATTTATTCCAGCAAAATCCCAATAACCAAATGCATGCTTTAGCCAGTCAAAACAAATATATTGGATTGCCTGAATCGTACGGAGTATTTTAATGAGAATTTCATTAGGAAAATAGGCAGTTTAATCCCAACACCGCGCTAAACTGTTTACTGCTACACTACTCATGCAGTGTATAATTTTCATTAGGGTAACTGATATTAGTACAGTGAATCAAGGTAAAAATCAACTATTACCTCCGATTTCGGTGAACCTTCATCGATTTGCATGAAAATTTGGGATTAAGTATATTTTACAATCAACTTCAAACGTGATATACAGATTGAACGAAATAAATTCGGAACATACGAAATATTATGTATTTAAAAAAATACACATAAAAATTAAAAGCTACACATAAATCTACGATTTTATTATGCTGTCAAGTCCTTCTGTGAGCGGTGTCCTAAGTCATTTCTTTAAATGTTTCTCAAATAAGGTGTTATCCATAAAATATTTACAAGTAAAAAAGAAAATAGCTACAAACCATTAAGTTTATTTTTGTTATTAGTCTGTTGTAGTAGATTGGTAAATACAATGAAAAATATAGGCAAATATCCTATTTATTTAAAGATACGAAGAAGATATAACTCTCAAAATGACCCGCAAATCGGATTATTATACGGCGATTGGCAACATTGTTACGCAAACAACATTGTTGCGAAAGAGATGTTTCAGTTGAACAGTTGAAAGATATTTTATACAATGTCTAAACCCAGGTATGGATTTATTTTTGTCCAAGTTTTATATTGGTCCACTATTTCAAATGCAGTTCAAACAGACATATATTAAATTGTATGATCCGTTTTAAATTCATTCAATTTGTATGCTTACCTTGCGGTTTTTTGCATTTTAGGGGTGTAATCCACCCCTTTTGTTAAAAATGGTAAAAAATGCAGATCAAACCATTATGGTAAAAGTAATCTCGACTAATTAAATAAAATAAATATTTTGCAACATTTATAAGCATGATTTATAATTTTAATTAATTTTTTAACCCTTTTAGCAACTATCAAAAATAGCAAAATAGTTTCTTTAATGTTTATGATATAGCTTTTGATTGACTGTGAAATTTCAACCTTTAAAAACCCCCTTAAAGCAGAATCATTGTAAAAATTAATTAACTTAAAAAATTAAGAAACTTTAATTATTTGAAGAATACATTACTGAATATTATTCGTTCCACATTTCCTGAACATTTTTTTTAATGCTTATGTGACTTATAAAAATGTAATTTGTTAGTTAAGAGGAAAACGAAATTAAACCAAATATTAAAATATATGAAAAGTTCATTCATTTGTTATATAAGTAATGGTTCATAAATTAATCAAATATTAATAGCAGTTTGATTGCTAATTTTTCACTCTTCACCAATTTCTCCTGTTTCATTAATTGGAGGGCTATTTTGGCAAATTTTCCCCACTGCATAATCCGCAGACTGCATTGCAAATTAGCACTACTCTTCGACACCCTCAAGAAGCGCCGCACCCTTTTTTGCAGTTGCAAAAAATAATTTTTAACAGTTCTTATGGAGCAGGTGAATTTGGATTTTTTAGTTGGAAACAAAGACTCTTTAATTTTGCACCATCACCGGTCAACTGGACAAATGTCTTTGTTTCCAAGCCATATCTGGGTTTGTTAATAAACCCTTTTGATGTGTTCATCCAATGCAGCAACCATTGGGACCAGAGATAAAAACTTTACTGCACTATTTTTATTGGTAGCCTTAATATAGGACTCATTATGCATCTGTTCTAGATAAGCTGATAGGTCTTCGATGCATTGTTGTTTACTCATATTCACATCTTTTGAACTTCGGTACAATAATATTGTGCAGTACTTGCCAGCTGTCAAAATGGCATTGATATCATCGGCTTTATTATAAAATATATCGAATTTATGTTCAATGCTAAATATATGGATGTTTACGCTTCGGTCGTTTGTTTTGTTCGAGTTTTGGCTGCTCCCTTTATCGATTAAGTGACGTTAAACCTTGCAGCTATATCTGTTAAGCTATACTGAATTATTCAATAGACACACAGCATACTAGAAAGTCCCACTAAGTTTTTAAAGCAGATAATACAGAATTCCTTTCACTAGCTTCTTCTATGTTCAAAATATATATACACACATCAACAGATGTATATTTCGTGAGCAAATACCTATCGACACGTGTACTTCTTATTACCTACCTTGTTTCCTATAATATATACAAATATACATACAAAATCTCTACTTAAAAAATTTTTCTAGAAAAATGTTATTGATTTTTTTACAGTCAACTCCGTCAATTTTTATAGAGTTTATTCAGAAACCATTTGAAAGGTAATTTTAAGGGTTATAGAGCCCTTTTAAACTTAATGTTTTAAATCCCTTATTTTTTAAAAGATTAAGGTTAAAAGGCCCTGGTTACATGGTTCTCGCAGTAAAATTTAAATAAGATATTATATATATATATATATATTTATTTATATATATATATATATATATATATATATATATATATATATATATATATATATATATATATATAATTTAAGCAGTAAAGAATACAGTGTCTTCAGGCACCGTATTTAGAAACATCGGTTTCATTTTTTCAAAAGAAAATATGGGACCCACAATCTTACAATACACAATTGTGGAAATGGTTTTGCTTCATGTTATTTATGGCACGATTCGATGGCAATGAGAGGAGCAAACGACATTGCTTCTTGTTTTTTTAAGGAGCTTATGGATTTGCCAACCAAAGTGATTTTGTACTTGAATACTTAAGTTGAAATTTCTACGTAGCAAGTATGTTCCTGTTCTTCAACTAAAAAAATCGCTTAATGAAATCGATCACAAATTTTTTGTGTCAGGTCACTCACATATGGAATGTAATGCAGATCATTCCGTAATCAAAAAACAAAAAAAATGTGGAAAATGAATAAAACTTCCATATGATTGGGCGACATTAATACGATGTGCAAATAAAAAGACACCGTTCAAAGTGCTCGGAATATTACAAGATGATTTTCGTGACATTGCCGCCTTGTTGAAAATGTCTTTGTAAATAGAAAACAATATAGGAAAAAACAAAAAGAAAAACAAGGGAACAGGAATTGATTTAATATAAAAAATCCCTTCAAGAAACAGAAAACTTCGCCATTTTGAATTTAAATGGCCTTGGTTGTTCCGTTGCACTCTCTTCATAAAGAAAATATACAGAGACATTTGCAATCACCAGGGCCAAAAAAAAATGATCTCTTGGAATTACTACTTCTTATTCCTGACGTGTACATAAGCTTTTATAAGCAACTTATACATTCAAATGCATCAGCTGACGTTGACCCAGATTTAGAAGATCCTAGATCTAGATGCCGAAAATCCAGACTTAAAAGAGGTACATACGTAATAAACATTTGAAGTGATGTATTTTGCTTGTATTGTCTTTTTTGAGCAAATAAAACTTATTATCCATTATATTCTAGTTTCTAGATGTTATTCAAATACTAAAGTATTACCATACTTATCATTATTTAAACATAGACCTATAACTTACAATATTGGCAATACCATCTTAAAGTTGTCTACTTTAAAATGTATAATGTATGTCTGAAGAAGTGTCAATATAAATGAATCAGATCAAAGTAAAATATTAGAATAATTTTTCACCAAGTAAAAAAAAGCAAAATTTGTTTAATTTACTATTTTTTGTATTTTGAGAACGATTTTCGAAGTGGAAATTGAAACGTCAATAAACTTAATAATCAATATGTAACTTTAATTGTGGCTTATTTTCATTTAAACAGTTTTTAAGAGTTTTAACCCAGTAAGAAAATATTTCTATTAGTTTGTATATTGCCTATCTCTTGGTTTTAATAAATTTGTTGTGCACTTTTAATGAAGCCAACAATCAGTTGGCGACAAAAGTGACAAAAAAATAAAATTATTTTCCAATTTTTCCAAAAAAATTCCAGACCGACAGAACCTGATATATTATATATACGAATATATATATATTATATATATATATTATATATATATATATATATATATATATATATATATATATCTTCTTCTTCTTCTAGTTCCATGACCGTTACCGATCGTTGGATATCATGTTGGCTACCATATTCGCTATCGTGACTTTATTGACAGCAGCTCTAAATAACGATGTAGTTAATTTTCCATACCATTGCCTTAGATTTTTCAGCCATGATGTTCTTCTTCTACCAGGACCACGATTACCTTGGATCTTTCCCTGAATGATCAGATGTAAAAGATCATATTTTTTCAGGGTGTCTCATAATATGACCGAAGTATTCCAGCTTGCGTTTCTTTATTATATTGATAAGTTGTGTTATTTGGTTCAGCCGTCTAAGGACCTCCTCATTTCTAACTCTGTCGACCCAGCTTATTTTCAGTAGTATATATATATATATAATATATATATATATATATATATATATATATATATATATATATATATATATAGCAAACAATACGACCGTTGATTAAATTTAAAAAATATTCAATAGTTGAATAGCAGAGGTTGTATCGGTCAATAATAGGCAAATGAAAGTCGTCAACTACTTCATTGATTTAATTGAATACGTATTGAATACGTCATGAAGTACGTATTGAAGGTCAGAAATTCATATCTACGCAAAATTTATAATTATATTATTTTTATGTAATTTATATATGAAACCAGTAAAATATCACATTTTGATTTAATTTTCCATGTATTTGTTACATTTTTTTAGGCATCTATCAATGTTGAATAAATATTCTTTTTTGTTACTAAACAAAAAACAATTTTTAAACAAAATTTTATTTTTCGCAATATAATTGTCAAAAATAAACATTTTAAGTTGGTATTTATGACATTGAGGCATAATTATAATTGTCACTATTCAAATTTATTAATAAATTCAATTGTTTTTGTGTTAAGAAACTTTTTCAAAATTATATAAAAATTCAGAGAAGCATTTATTAGACCAGAACATTTTTATATTAATATTTTTTGAAATATGTTAGCAGCATTTTTATATACCAAACTAATTTTATTTGGTGAGTTAACAAACATTTTTTATTTCTAGTTCAACTATGTGTTACATTTTTCATTTACAACATAATATAAAAATAAATTACTTAATTTTGATGGTAACGGTCACAAGTCTTTTTTCGTTTCTTAAGAGAGGATATAACATAAGTCACCAGCTGACCCAATTCGAAAAAGCTGATATCCTCAACTACACGAAACAATCTCGCGCGCGAGACTAAAACTGCAATATATGCATTCACCGAAGCAGAGCTTTTTCTTTTTCTAATTTGTTCCACCAGCCCTAAACTGGATCGAAGAGAACTAGTCGAAGTGCGAGACCCCATTACTCCAAATTACTTCCCTCAATATGTCATTCTTATTTATTGACTTTAGTCTTGTGAGAGAGGCAAGAACTGCGTCCCTCACGTCGTAATTCAAGGAAACCCATGTAATTATTGTTATCGGCCAATTAGAAAATTCCTGCGAGGTAAGTTTCCCAGTTTAGAATTTACTTTCGGCCTAGATTTGGAAAATCCAAGCAATCCCAGACGATGGAAAGTTTGGCTCGGTAGGAATTCTTCCGAATCTCTAGTTAATACTTAATGGGAAATATTTTCTGTAACATCTATAAAGTTAGCGGAAAGCATTATTTATTAATGACAAGGTAGATATAAACTTTATATTCGCGTTAGAATATCAGCCAAATTTCTAATTATTTATGTTCACTTTATCCGTATGTCTAGTGTAGTTTTATATTTAACACAAATAAAAATGTTTATTGTTTTAGTTATTAACTAATGTAATTAAGTCTATGTACATTACAGCACCATAATATCGTTTAGTGAGAATATTAGTGACGTAACTCGAAAGAGAATAATCTGAGACAATCGCAAAAAAAAAAGTTTATGAAATTTTTTAAATTTTGTATCGGCTTTACGGTTCAAAATATCGTACTGATTTCTGTTTTATGTAAGATAAATTAGATTTAACTTATTTTATGTAAGATAAAATAAGTTAATAAATTATGTTTACGGTACAACGTGATAATTTTATGTTCAAATAAACAAAATTACTGATTTGAAATTTTAATTTCGTCAATAATGCATAAAAAAATTAAATTATCTTGAAGATTCGTTGGTAAAATATTGACACATAAAATTAAAAATTTAATTTTTTTAATGAAAAAATACAAAAGTTACATGGCATGTAAATCATCATATTAACCCTGAACTACAGATATTCCATTATTACCACTTACAGTGAAAACACTGTTTGTATTTTGAGAACGATTTCGGAAGTGGAAATTGAAACGTCAATAAACGTATTTTTATCTTTAATTATGGCTTATTCCCAGTTAAATAGTAATCAATTATTTTCATTTCAAAAAGAGATTATAAACAATAGTTTGTATAAGACAGAAGTTAACATTATTATAAAGTATTATAATTGCAGTTTTTTGGTTACAAAAACTAAAGTCGGCTTTATTGCAAAAAAATCTGCATCACTCAAGGATTTGCAGGAACAAAAGCAGCAATGTCACTTAAAACAGACACAAACCAGCCGTTTTTATTTTTGAAACAAAATAGAAAACTAATGAATTTTTTAATGATTATTTATTTATGAACATAAAAATAATTTAAACACTGATAAATAATTATTGCCAGAATGATCGTCAATATTCAAAACGAATAGGCACCAAAAGAAGAAGAAGATGGAGATGAGCTGGGTTTTGGAAAACTATCACTGCTCTTGGACAGCAAAATCATTAGTTCGTTAAATTAGGCATTTAGAATTGGTAAAGGACCTGCAGCAAAAATAAAAAAAAATGAATAAATTTCATTTTTATTTAAAAGTTTCTTATCACTTACCAGTATACCGGACTAGGCAGCAAATATTGTTTACATCTTAAAGCTGAGTTTTGGTTTTTATAATAATCCAGATAGTACTGGTTCATTGTATGTTAAATGGTAGTAGATAATGCTGCTATGACAGATGATGCCACTATTTCCTTCAAACTCTGAGTTTTTAATGAGCATTTTTGTAAATAAATATATTGTGTTTAAAAATGATTTCCAATTCAGTATCATGTTTTGTGACACACTTACAGTAACAAACGCCAAAGGTCTGGAACAGGCATGCCTAATGACTTCTTTACACTCTTCCAGGGCCTCAAAGGGGCTCTTCAAATTCCACAATCTTACATTTTTGTGACACTTCAAATAGGAATGTCCCCTCCTTTTACTTACATACTGACACACAGAAGTAACATCTAAGTTATCATTCTAAAAATCATCAAATTTAAAATATTGTGTTCAAATTCAGAATTATTGCCATCATACTCAATATCTGGATCACTAGCACTATTCTGTATCGTCTTTCTTTCTATTTCTAACTCGCGTTCGAACAATGTGCTCATTTTAAATTAATTGCGTTTACTACTTCCTATCACAACATATTTATAAATAAGTACGAACAACTCCTACCAATTTTTACAAAACAAAGAATTGAAGCTTAAGACCGCTCGACAACTGCAATTCTAATGGAATCTAATTCCTTTGAAAGAGGGAGCAACTCTAAATAAATTCATCCCAATAAGAAATTGTATAGAAATCTTTAGTAACAAGATTAAGTAAGTGTGGTCATTTTGTGCACCAACATTTAACTCAAGATACTATTTTATTTCTAAAAATACCAGTAAAATCAACTTAACATTCGATAACTGTCTTTTTAACATTAGGTAATTAAAAAAAAAATTAACACGTAATAAATATGTTACAGGGAAATACGCATTACGTGGAAATTTTTTTACCAACCATTGAGCGTTTAAGGGTTAATAAAACATAATCAAAAATACACATTGTACATTAAATAACAGTTTTATACTTTGCTTAAAGATGTTTTATATAGTGATGAGTGTCTTACCACCCGGCTTTTTAACGTAAGAGATAGAAAACACAGTTCTTCTTCGTCTAGTTCCATGACCGTTATCGATCTTGGATATCATGTTAGCTACCATATTCGCTATCGTGACTTTATTGACGGCAGCTCTAAATAACGATATAGTTGATTTTTCATACCATTGCCTTAGATTTTTCAGCCATTATGTTCTTAGTCTACCAGGACGACGATTACCTTGAATCTTTCCCCGAATAATCAGATGTAAAAGATCATATTTTTCAGGGTGTCTCATAATGTGACCGAAGTATTCCAGCTTGCGTTTCTTTATTATATTGACCAGTTGTGTTGTTTGGCTCAGCCGTCTAAGGACCTCCTCATTTCTAACTCTGTCGACAAAGCTTATTTTCAGTAGTCGTCTGTATACCCACATCTCAAAGGCTGTCAAGTGTTTAAGCATAGCCTCAGTTAGAGTCCACGCTTCCACTCCATACAGCAGGACAGGAAAGATGTAGCAAGATGTCATACGAACTCTAAGGTCAATGCTAAGATTGTGACTGCAAAGTACGTTTCTTATTTTTACAAAGACAGCTCGGGCTTGTTCTATTCGGCTTTTAATTTCTGCGGTTGGATCCCAGCTCTCATTGATATTACTGCCGAGATACACGAGTTTCTCTACTCTGTCCAGTGTGGCATCTCCGACTTTTATACCGTCATCCTGTATATAATTTTGTTTGCTAACTATTATATATTTAGTTTTCTTAACGTTGAGTTTTAATCCATACTGATCACAAGTCTGTTTTATTTTGTTCATTAGATTTTGAAGGTCTTCTCCGCAATTGACAAGGACTAAGGTATCGTGGGCATATATAATATTATTGACGGTTACTCCATTCACAATAATATCTTCGGTTGTCTCCATTAGGGCTTCCTTAAATATTTCCTCCAAATATAAGTTAAAAAGTAAAGGCGACAATATACAGCCTTGTCTCACTCCTCTTTTTATATTTATTTTATCCGACAGTTCTTGTTCAACTTTTATTCTTGCCACTTGATGCCAGTATAGATTTGTAATTATTTGTAGATCTTTATCGTCCAAAGTTACAAAGTCCTAAGTCCAAAGTCCAAAACACAGTTACCTTGTGAAATAAAAATAGATGAAACTCATAGAGGTGGGAAATAATTCGATAGAAACTTATAATTTACATTACATTACATTATCACGAACGATAGTCTCACACCTTTAGATGTTAGCCTCAAGCTAAATCACCTCGGTCATAATTATTATTAGTGACGTCGTATGTGTAATGTATTTCCATTTTTTAATTTCGAATGAAGTAAAAACTGATTGACCACAATAAAGCAAAAATGTGAATAAAATGATTTAATTAATAGTGATTATTTAATCTAAAGTTTTAAATTATTAACCAAGAATAATGTCTACTATGATTTGAGGAGTTTCATACACTCTTGTCACGGAATAATTATCAAGCCTTCGTGGATTAGTGGTAAGAAATCGACACAACGTCGCAGACGATTAGATTTCAAAACCCACATGTGGTTTTCATTTTTTTAATATTTTGAAATTATACAGAGATCGTTTTGATTTGAATCACTAAACATTTATGTCAGTCGTTACACTAGTATTAGAAGTGTTTGAAGTTAAACATAATTATCTTATTAAAAAAAACAGTGTCGTCGCACTTATAAAAAATAAAGTAAGAATTCTTGAAAATTCAAAGAACGTTTAAAGAATGTTTAAATAAGTAAACAATTCTACAAAAATAAAAATAATTAAAAATTAATTAAATAAAAGTATTTACAATATGTTCAAATAAGCCTTCATTAGCAGCAGAACAATATCCCAAACTGTCACTAAAGAATTATAAAAGTCTGGACGGATCAGAGTTCAAGACACGATGTTCTTGTGCAGGCGCTCAGGGTTCGAATCCCACGTGAATGTTGTACTTTTTTAAAATTTAAAATTGTGCAGATATTATATCGTTTTGCTTAAAATCACTAAACATTAATTTCAAACATAAAAGAACATTCTAAACAAATGTACTTACAAAAAATGTTTAAATAAGTAGAAATTCTATAAAAATATTCTAAATAAACGTATTTTATTCTAATGAAATGTAGGTACAAAAAATGTTCGAATAATTTTCCATTAGCAGCACACCAATAGCCAAATCTAATATAAAAGTTTCGTATAACATTAGTTAATGTTTTCTGGACTAATACCTCTCATTGAATCAGAGATCTTTTCTCTTAATTCTTGGACAGAATCAGGCCTATCGTCTTCAATTCCATATAGTTTGGACTTGACATATTCCCACATAAAAAAATCACAAGGTGCAAGATCACGTGATCTTGCAGGCCAAAAAATATCTCCGTGGCCACTAATGAATCGATGAGGAAAAGTCGCACTGAGATATTCACTGACGATGCGAGATTTATGTGCAGGACCACCATCGTGTTGAAACCATATGGAATCTAAAGATATTGGTAAATTGCGAAGGGCTAGGACAATTTGATTTTGCAGAAGTTTCAATTATTTCCGCCAGTCAACATACCGTCTATAAAAAAATGGACCAATGACATGATTCTCTATTATGCCTCCCCAACATTTACTTTTCGAGGACGCTGGGTAAGAGCGACATAGATCTGGCGAGGATTTCCTCGAGACCAATACCGAGCATTCATTGAATTGTGACGGCCATGCAATGGAACCGTACATTCATCGGTGAACGAAACGTTCTTTAAAAATGTTCATCTTGATGTGACATTTCCATTGCAGTTTGACAAAATTCTAATTGTCTATATTGATCTCCAGGGAATTGTTCGTTAGATGTATGAAGTTTATAGGGACAGTATTCATGTCTTTTCAAAATTTTACCCATTCTAAATCTTGAAATTCCATATTGATCTCCGAGAAGAGATGTTGATTGGGTAGGATTTTGCTCAATATTTGCACAAATCAAAGTGTCCCTTAGTTCCAAATCTGAATTTACCTCCCTTCGTCTACGAACTCCTCTTGGAGCAAACACGGATCCATAAGTAAAAAAATTACTTTTGTTGATCGTGTCGGCATATTTGGAAACATATTTACAAATTGTTATCTAATCATGTTGTCTGATAATCTATTCACATGCCAGACAACAATTTGCACTTTTTCGTCGACCGTTAAAACTATTTTCACGAATTGTTTTTTTAATAAAAAGTTTTTGTTTATCGTGCAAAAACACTTCTCGATATATTATTATTTGATGGCTTGAAGGCTTGATGATTTGGTTAGCTGTAAAGCAGGCAGCTGTTCGCGCGCATCCATTCCAATGTTGTCAATTGTTTTGAAAATCATTACCTGTACAGAGAAATTGATATTAACACTGAGAATTTAGTGATGGATTTGACATAAACAGTTTTCACACGGAGTATTTTGCATTTACAACTGAAGACTGTAAAACTGAATTGAATTTGAATTATTTTTTATTTCCGTTTATAACATTGGAATAAGAATAAATTGTAAATAATGAGTTTTTCGAAAACTTGTTACCTAATATGTATCATATTTTCTATTACTTTAATTTGTATCATATTTTCTGATTGAGAAAACAAAAGTTTTATCCTTGGTGTGAATTGAACCCCAATCTTCTTGTCAATAGACCACGTCCCTAACTATTACACGAATTCCACATACAATAATTATTTTCAAACTGAACATACCTACCTTTAGTTTAGTCAAATATTTCAGTTGAGTTATTTTATTATTAAATAAACTTATAATTTAAAATCGCTGCTAATTAATGTTTTTTACTATAATATATCTTAATTTATTCAAACATCAGAAAATATTAAAATAAAATATTTTCGAGGTCATCCGTAAAATTATAACTGAAGTCAAATAGCCACGTCTAAGAACTAGCTTTATCTCGTACCATCTCACAAATTAATCTGTCTTGTATCCTTTCCGTTATTTTGCCGAGTTTTAAGCAACTTTAAACACTTCTAATACTAGTTAGTTCGAAGCTAACGTCTAAAGTTGTGAGACTATCGATAGTGGTAATGTAATTTAATGTAAATTATCGGTTTTTATCGATTATTTTCCACCTCTACGAGTTTCATCTCTTTTTATTTCACAAGGTAACTGCGTTTTCTATCTCTTTCGTTAAAAAGCCGAGTGGTAAGACAATCATCACTGTATACCAAACATTAGTTCAGATACAAAAAAAAATCTTACTACATTCCATTTATAATTTAAATTGTTTACCAATAAAAAATGTATATTTACTTCCAATGCTTTTAGTTAAACTTATTTTTACTGGTTTTCGTTGCAAGTCTTATATAAATTAAGATAAAAATAAATCAAGCGAATGATTTTATTAGTGCTCTAACCAATCAAACAAGAATCAACAGAATTCTATAAACTATTGGGCAAAAATAGTCAATTAAAGGTTTTGAAATTGCCAATAACTACACTAAACAAGTTCGACTACTGTCCGCTACGTTTCTTTCGTCTAACTTTTTGTCTAAAAATAAACCTTTGAAATAAAACAGAAAATTACTGAGCTTTTATATAGTTCTTAAAACTTTAAATCGGATATTTCTAACTTTAGACAGTTTAAGAAACAAATAATTATATTTCATTAACGTTTCTTCGGAAACAAAATAAGTTACTGGAAACACTTGATATAGAGTAATAAATTTTTAAAAAGAATATAAGAACCCTTTCTTATTTTTAAATAATAAAATAATTATTATTTTATCTATATTACAAGTCACATAACCTATTTGGTTAAATCTTCAGTAAATCTAAGATGTAAGGTAAAATAAATTAATTGGCTTTATACATAATTATACTTAACCACCTCCAAGAGTTAGTAGACGATCGAACCAGAATATCTTCCAAGAATGTGGTCTTCGTAACGAAGGTTTCATTACGTCGATTAGAGAGTCACTTTTAAAATTTATCTTCTTCTTCTTCAACCTTTATTCATCCAATGTTGGACATAGGCCTCCTCCAATTGCTTCCACGCTTCCCTATCTTTTGCAATTCTCATCCACTACTTTCCAGCTACAGCAGTTATATCGTCTATACATCTCTTTTTAGGTCTTCCCACACTTCTTTTTGTTTCTCGACGTCTCCAGAATGTCACTTTATGTGGTGCTACATATGCTACCCATTGCCATCTCAATGTCGCTATTTTTCCCATGATCTCGGTTACTTTAGTTCTTCGACGTATTTCGGTGTTAGGAATTTTGTCTGTGAGGCTTATATTTAACATGGCCCTCTCCAATTTATCTACGATAATATAATCAACGTAATTATTCACCACACTAATGACTAGACCAAAAGGAAGAATGTAGCGAAACTTGACACATGTGAATTTTCGTTAACTTTTACTGATTTTTTAGATACTTAGATAGCCCTGCCAAAAGCATTTGGCAGGCTATCTACGTTGATACCATGAGCAGAAACAGATTTGCAGATTTGTTAAAAGTTTTGCGCTTTGATAATAAAGAGATAAGGGTAAAACGGCGAAAGCAAGATAAATTTGCATCACATAGAAATATCTTCACTTATAATATACCTTTTATAAAGGATTTTAAATAAATTTTTTGTAAAGAAACGGCTTCATGTTCCTGCATAACCAACTGTATGATTTTGGATCTAAGGGACAGCTTTCTATAAACTGGTAGGATTTGAATATATCGGATAAGACTTAGTAGAAAGTAAGTGTCATCATCCTTCTCATACCAGAAATGCTGCTTAAAATGTTGCACTTTTTCTTTTTCAATATTCATAAGTTCTTTAATAGCGCCATCTTCAACAATTTTTTTGCATTTTTTTTGTGAAGGATTAATTGCGTTTGATTTTTCCTGATGTATTGCTGACCTCTTCTTATCATTGGAAGAGAATGAATTATTGGCAGTTTCTCTTTGTCGATTCAATTTAGGCGTGTCATTAAAGGAGGGTGGAGTAATTAAAGTTTCGCTTTGTTGGCTCATTCACTTTAATTTTCTAGTTGGGAATGATCGTTGAACATCATTGGACTTAATTTTACCTCATCTTTTGTCTTATTATACGTGAAATCTTCTGGTAGAGCATTTTCAATGTTACCGCTTGTTTTTTTGAATGTAAACTGATCATTAAAAAATGCCATATTTTGGAAGTAGTGTGCCACTTTGACTGTAGTTCATCATAAGCACCATCTTCACTTCTTTTTGGTTAAGTTTAGAAATTTCACGCCATTTTTGATGCACAACATTATCTGAAAAAGAAATATGAGTTTTTATTTTTTACCAACTGCGTGATTTTGTTTTAGGTATCTTGCAACTGCGCTTCTTTCAGATCATTGGCCTTTTCATTCCGAATGTCACATACAACTATTCGAAAAGTGGTTTATGAAATCTGTGAGGTAATATGGAATAGGTTTCACGAAAAGCATATCCTTTTCCAACCAAATTATTGTTTTCGTTGATTGCTAAACAGTTTATACAAAATTGAAATTTCCTTAGTATGTAGGAGTTATTGACGGAAAGCATATTAGAATTAAATGTCCTGCTAAATCCGGATCATTCTATTTTAAATAAAACATATTTTTCGATTGTGCTTTAAGGTTTGGTAGATGCGCAATACCAAACGAATTATATGCGTTGAAGTTGGAAGCTATGAAAAGCAGAGTGATGGTCGTATTTTCACTACGTCATCATTTTTCTACCATCTTGAACAAAATACATTCCGTCTACCTAGACCTAAGACATTGCCGAAATACAAATATTTTTGTTTCACACGTTTTAGTAGGAGATGCAGCCTATCCATTAAAGCACTATCTAATGAGGCTTTTTCTGGACAAAATTTGTCGCAGGAACAAGAAAACTTTTAATTACTGCATTTTTTACCGCAACGCGACTTGTCGAATGTGCCTTGGTATAATAACTTCAAAATGGAGAATTCTAAAAACGGAAATTGAAATTGCTCCTGACAAAGTCGATTTAATTGTAAAATGTATTTACTTAATGCCCAATATAATTATTGATCTAGAGGGAAGCCC
The DNA here is from genome assembly GCA_918026665.1 of Diabrotica balteata. NCBI lineage: Eukaryota > Metazoa > Arthropoda > Insecta > Coleoptera > Chrysomelidae > Diabrotica > Diabrotica balteata. Next base: position 121,590,678 of record OU898280.1, read on the forward strand.
AGAGAGATATTGTGAACCTCCAAACAACAAGCGATATAAACTTTGAAACACGAAATTTTAACAGGGCTACTACTACTGCTTACGACATTAGAAACAAATTTATGCAATATTTCAATACTCGTTAAAAACAATTACGGAAAATAACGACGGTTATTTTGTGTTAACACATAAAAAGCAAAATAATATTACCTATATCATAAAATTATTCTTGAATAAATATTAAAATGAATATACCTACCTCCTAGTTTCATTTGACTTGCTATTTATTTCCATAATTTCTTGTTTAACTCTCTCTTCTGATACTGTTTGCTTTTTTACTCCTAAAGGGATCTTTTTTCGTGCACTAAAGTTATTCATCATCATCATCAACTAGCCTTTAACGTCCACTGCTGAACATAGGCCTCTCGCATGCTTTTCCACTTATCCGATTTTGCGCCATCTGAATCCAATTGTAGTCACTCTTTTTATGTCATCTGTCCATCTCGTTGGGGGTCGACCTCCATTTCTGTTAGCTTGTATTCGGGGGTCTCCATTATAAAAAATTCTTTTTGTCAACCGGTCATCAACTGATCTTGCTACATGACCTGCCCAGTTCCACTTTAGTGTTGTTAATCTTTCAATAACGTCTGCTACTCCTGATCTTTTGCGAAGTACTAAAGTTATTAGTACTTCGCAATTCATCTCAAACAACAAGAAAACGCGAGTTTTTCGTACGAACAACTATAACCAAACAAAATATTTTGGTCGTATTGAAAACACGTACGAACTCGTCCGAATTCTTAACAAATGGTCGTAATCAATGTAACCAGAAGCATTTCAATATACTGATCTGTTCATTTCTAACGATTTCTTATGAATTCGTACAAATCTCTCTCTCTTCAATCCTGACCCCCCAGGGGAGTGTAGTGGTCGACGTGATGTCGTGTATTGTCCGTCTCCAGAGATCTCTGTCTCTGGTCATTTCTTTTAATTCATGCATAGGTCTTTGGCATATTCCTGTAATTTGATCTATCCATCTTGTTGGGGATCTTCCTCGTGATCTTCGGCCTTCTACCTTTCCTTGTATTATGAGTCCTTCCATGTTTTCTGTGTTTGCTCTCATAACATGCCCAAAATATTTTAATTGTTGGAGATGGACTTTACTATAGAGTCGTTGGCTAACTTTAGCTCTCCTAAAATTGAATTATTTGTTCTACAGTCAGTCCAAGGAATTCGTAACATTCGTCTCCAACAGAACATTTCAGTGGCGTCTATCTTTCTTCTCTCCGATCGTCTCAGAGTCCAGGATTCACATCCGTAGGTCAGTATTGAAAATATTAAGCAGTTGATCAACCTCATCTTATCGCTCTTGAAGTTTGACAGTCCTTCCATATTTTGGTCATTTTTGCTGTGGCAACTTTTGCTAGATCACATCTACGTTTAATCTCTTCTTGTAATGACCCTGTGTTTGTGATTAATGACCCCAGATATAAGTATGAGCTCACAACCTCGAACCGGTCAATTGTGGTTATTGTGGATGATTGTTGTGTAGTCTATCCACTATCATGATCTTTGTCTTTGATAAGTTTAATTGCAGACCAAATATTTGACTTTCGTTTTCGATCAGTCGTATAAGTTCCATCAGCTCTGCTTGACTATTTGCAAGAAGGGCTGTGTCATCTGCGAAACGTAGGTTGTTTAGTTTATGACCATTTATTGAGATGCCCTTTTCCCATCCTTCAAGTGCTCTTCGCATAATATACTCCCCATATATGTTCAAAAATTGTGGAGATACTATACGTCCTTGTCTGACACCCCGTTCTGGATGAAACTCGTTCGAAAGTGTGTCAAGTACTTTAACTGATCCAGTAGTGTGTGTTCATATAGTTCAGTTTATAAGCGTAATTAGATCTTGTGGTACGCCTTATTCTTTTAGTATTCGCCATAAGTGTCTCCACTTGACCCTGTCGAACGCTTCACGGTAATCTATAAAACAGATGTATAGTGGGATGTTGAATTGCCTAGATTTCTCGATTATCTGTCTTATATTCAGCAGGTTTTCTCGAGTGCCTCTACCTTTGGTAAATCCAGTTTGCTCTTGTGGAATTTCTCTTTGAAGGAATGTTTTCAGTCTCTCATTGATTATATGTAGCATTATCTTGCTGGCATGGGATATAAGAAAGATAGTTCTATAATTGTCGCATTTATAGAAGCTGCCTTTTTTATTCGTACGAATGCGTACGAACAAATTTTCGTACGAATTCTTATCCAATGTAACCGCCGCTTTATATGATTTTTTTTAACCGCATATGAGATGCGGTTATCAGAGTACTTTATTTATCAGAGTGCGGTTATCAGAGGTAAGTAACAAAAAAAAAAAAGAATAAATAAAAGAGGTGAGCATTTAATGGATGTTTTTGAGGGTAAATTTACACCATCGCTTGCATAATGGTCACCTTTTATTAGAAATTGACGATTTTCTGCACTATTCTAAAACTTAATCCAGTTCCTGATAGGAGCTCTCTGTTATTTTCGTTTAAACACCCCGTAAAAATAATATTTAAAAATATTCTTTAAATATTTCCAACTAAATTTATAACAAGCTAATTATAAGTAAGATGGATTATTGATATGCTTATGAATTATCTATTTTCTCCATTAAATATACATATGAAAAGTGTAAGACTAACACATTTTACTCAAGTAATAATTCTATTTCCCAATTAATTATAAAACTTGTGAATTTAAATCGATCAAAACCGAAAGTTCTACAAAACTTTAGGCATTAATTTTCATACGGATTACAAACTAATTAGTTACGTACATCGCAACCCTTGTATGATGAAGTCAAGACCATCTTTTAAGGAAAATCCCTTATAACCCGAATTTTCCTTCTCTGGATAAGGAGATACTTCATCTATTCCAATAATTACAGTTGGTCTCCATCTTTCGACAAATCCTCGTGGAATACCCAGCTCATTTAGAGTTTTCGGCAACTCCGACGGATGTACAAGTTGAATAGTAAATGAACCGAATATTGAGGAGGAAAACTGGGGTGAAACTTAACATTAAAAATCGATGCTTGCTGGGGGTGTATATCATAAATCTGATCTGCTAGTTTGCATACTTGCATAAAAAGCTTCTTGTGAAATCTAAATTTAAATTTTGATTTAAGTCAATATGTTTTTTGTTTTTGGCTCTTCCAATCAATTTGAGATAGATTTCTTAGTGAAAAAAAAAATATACTTTTTATCCATATACCGAGTGGCTATGTAATGTTTCGGAAATTAGAGACTTTTAGGTGCATATATTATAATTATTGTATACGGAGAAAATCATTTGGGTTTTACTTTATACCATTTTTATTATACAGGGTGTTTCAAAAAGGTAAGTCATAAATGAAAATCAGGCATTCCGGGACAAAAAATACACAAAAAAGTTACAGCCCTTTGAAGTTACAAAATATTTTTTTTGCATTATCTCCTAAATTAGTTGACATTATGTAATAAAAATTGACACGACTAATAGTTTCTGCCCTTCAGTAATCTAACAAAAGGGTATCTATACGATTAACTATAAGTAGGTAGCTCATCCTTGGTTTTTATAAAATGCTTAACTCTATTTGTAATGTAAGAGGTTTATCTTCGCTATGAAAAAGATTAGAATATTTATTTGCAAATTTTTAGACTATTTTGTTTTTTTTCAGAGTTCATATGAGATGTACGAATTAAATGTTCAATATCAAATTTTTCGATTTCGTCGGCAGGCACTATGTCTGCATGGAATAATTCATGAAAATTTTCGTCAAAAGGAACAGTATCATTTGGAGCATCTAAGGTGACAAAAATTTCATCTTGGGTTCGGTTATAGATTTCGACTAGAGCAAAACCATCTATTGCATTCGAGAGACATGCAGGGATTTCACATTTTTAAATAGTTTGGTCAGGGATAAATATACATCCAGAATTTTGAGAAACTGAAATTTTGGCTATACTACAAGATAAGGGGTCCAATTTTTTGTTTGAAGATTCTTTTTAGGTCAGATTTATAGTATGTTATAGGTATATTGGATATGAAGTAGTTAATTGGGAATTTACGAAATCTAACTTGGCATTAAGATGTTCAATATTACCTAGATCCTAAAATACCATCGAAATTTCTATTAAAATCGAAAAATGGAATTTAATTTTACCTTCCTGATTAAATTCTGAAAACATGGGGATTTCTGCACAAAAGTCCTTTGTACTTTGAAATACTGCGGAAACAACAAAGGGTTCATAAAATATATAATTTTTATAGAAAAGGTTAGCTTTTTCGGGATTTATAGGTCCTAAAGGTTCTCTTAAACCTGCTAAAAATATTTTTAATTCTTGTTTAAAAAAGAAATCTTGTTTATATGCACGCTCCTGGCCAAGATGGTGTAAATCTATATAGTTACAAAAAAAAATTAATAAATCTAGCATCTTTTTATAAAACTGATAAGATGATTCTTTGGTTTTTGTTTAAGATTAACTAGATCTTGATTTAGACAATTTTCGTCTCTTTGATCAGGAAAATTTAAAATTAATGTATTTTTTATACCATCCCAATCAGTATTACCGCTAATCGCAATTATCTCTTCTGCTCTTCCTTCTAATTTATTTAATATACCGTTTAAATAATAAACAATTTTGAAAGCTATTAGGATTAGCTGTATCAAAATAATGCTGTAAGATTGATTCGGTAGTATTGATAAATCTATAAAGTTTATTAATATTGCCATTAAAACGGGGAATAATGGCTAAATTTGTTATATCTAACTTAGGTACAATAATAGTAGCATTTGAAGTACTTGGTGAAGTCATTTTTATTTATTACTTTTCTTTCTTAATTATACTCTTATCAGTAAAAAAAATAAGTAACTAATACGTACTCTTGACTATTATTTTCACAAAAGGATTTAATAGGCAAAGAGGAGTCTGAATATAAATAAAAATTATTAGCTTACCACATTTATGTACTTCTGCTTGATGTCCCTGGAAAATCTGGATGTCCGGATGGAGCCCAAAATCACTGACAGTTCGAAAAGTTTTTGAAAAACGGAAACCGGTTTCTTTTTTTGTTAAAGAGTTAAAACTCACGAATATCCGCAATGGAATTCTACAAAAATCCACTTAGACTGCGCCACTAACAGTTTCTGCCCTTCAGGGACGATTTTTAAAAAATAATTATTTACTTTACAAATGCGAGAACTTTATTACAATATTAAAATCGGACTTCACAGTACAAAGATTCAAATCAGACTGAATTGTAATTCATAAAATAAAATACATTACACATTGGAAAATAAAACAATAATTTATAAGTTGTACTTTTACATTCAGGTCGATCATAGTTTAGGTGCTGACGCATCGGATTTAGGGTATTGGCTTATGGGGTCAACGACTATAGCTTTCTTGTTTTGAAAGATTTTTTCATAAAAAAGAAACAACAAAATCTAAGCGCACAGAAAAATTTTAAGGGTGATGTGCAGCCCTAAATCCCTCCCAAACTTTAGGGTACGTTCAAATCAAATAAATTTTGTGGTATTATTAGTTTAACACATTATTTTAAAATTTTTTTGCCTTTTATCAATGTTTTTCAAAAAACTGTTTGAGTTACAGCACTTTTATTAACCTTTAAAAAATTATGTGCAACTAAATAAATGGCTTAAATGAATTATGAATTACAAAAAAGTCTTGAACCTCTATAAATATGATATTACAATAAATGTTCAAAATTACCCCGATTTTCTTTAATACACATCGGCATCGTTTAATAAGGAAACCGAATGCGTTAAAAAATCATATTTTTCTGACGAAATTGATTTGCAGCTTTAATTATTCTACCCTTAATTACTGTTCGTCCTCTATTGTTACAGAATACACTTTCTCTTTTATAAACCCCCAAAAGCAAAAGGTCATGGGGTTAAGACCTAGACTTCTGGGTGGTCAAGAAATAGGTACGTCACGACTCCTTCCAATCTACCGACCAGGATACTGACTGCAAATGCATTCCCAGTCATCATTACTGTAATGCAGTTGAGTGCCATCTTATAGAAACCACATAATTGTACCTTGTTGCAATATTCACTTCTTCCAAATACTCTTGTAAATCGTTTACAACGAACTGCAAATAATTATCACCATTTAAATTGTTGGAAAGAAACGCTAGGCCTATTAGATTGTTATCCACAATTCCTGCTTATATTTTTACTTTAAAAGTCTCTTGGTGATGAGTTGTTATTTGGCGTGAGGATTTTCGTCGGCCCAAATGTGCTCATTATGATGGTTTGTTATTGCATTTCTACTGAAGAAACCTCGTCAGTAAACAAAATATTTCTAATAAAATTAATATTTTAAGTGTTTTCCATTAACAACCAATAGCAAAATCCAATCCTTTTAGAATAAATTTTAATCAGTAACTCCTAAACCATTGTTAAGTGATAAAGTTTAAGCAGCTGATCCTTCAAACGCCTCCAAACCCTTATGTGAAGAATATTTAATTAAGTAGCTATTACCCTTGTACTTGTTCTAGGGGCTTCTTCAATGATTTACAAAATGTCTTTAATAGTTGTATCTATTATTGGACGACCACTATTGCCAGCAACTTGCGGTTGGAATGTACTTGTTTCCCTTAAACGACGATCAATGGATAGAAATAATCGTCTGTCGAGTGTATTTTGATTGGGGTACTTTCCTGCATAACGCTTTGCGGCTGCTGCACTATTTTCTTGACATTCACCTACGATATTTCCGATAGTTTATTGAAATCATAATTTAATATGATCCAACTTACCCAAACGATGAAGAGACGTGAACTGCGACATTATGCGTGCTTCATTGACTACCATAAAGCGTTAGATACAGTAAAGCACGACAAGCTGATAGAGATATTAACTAATATTGGAATAAACACCTGTGATTTAAGAATTGTCAGCAATCTGTACTGGAGTCAAACATCATCTATCCGGACAGAGGCAGCAGAATCCGACGATATCAAAATCAAACGTGGCGTCCGTCAGGGATGTATACTATCACCACTGCTGTTTAACATTTACTTTAAGGAAATTTTTCAAGAAGCAGTGGGTGATGTTGAAGCCGGAATTCAAATCAACGGAGAATCTATCAATAACATTAGATACGCGAACGACACGGTAGTATTCGCTGACAGTTCTGAAACCCTCCAGGAGTTAATGAACAGAATCACAGTCAGTCAGAGATACGGACTTTCACTAAACACTAAGAAAACAATATGCATGATGATCTCTAAGAAGGAACAGCAATTTGGACAAATCAGTTTTTTGTATAAGTATTCCGTGGATTCTGTATTGAGTCCTTTGGCATTGATTTTTGTTTGTGTTGGCGCCCCTTTCTTAGGTGAAAAGTATTTCAGGATTATTCTTATTTTACATATTACTAGCATATGGTCGCTACCTACAACTGCTGAGTTGAGGCATCTTACATCGATTATTTTTAATTTGTGTATATTTCTGTTGATAAAGAGATTTGCAATATTATTACCGTAAACTTTATATTAACAAAAATATAGCTGTTCGAAAGGTGACTTTTATTCATCGAATAAAAATCAGAATATTAGATGTTGAATAAACGTTAAATTTTTTATAGAAAACTTTTTTAAATACTTTAAAAATCCTATAATATGACTACTAGTAAAAGTAATTTGCATGTAAATTAAGCTTAGTGATAATTTCGCCAAAACCACCTTGGGTAAATTTATTCGTAAATGTATTCACAATTTTTTTCATTTATACACAAACATTACATTTTGAAGGTTTAACTGGCAATAATACAGTTTAGTTTTCTGAAAATTCGAATAACAGTAAAGACACTATTTTCGGAATTTCTAAAAAAGTCCTCTATTTAACTTAAAAAAATACAAAAATAATGCTACAGTACCAAAAACAACTTTTTTACTGAAGATGTTAGTTTTCTTTTTATTTTCATAGACTAAAGATTAAATGAGTTTTAATTGTTTGAAGGTTGTATTCGTATGCGTTTAGCAATATCTAATTTTTTCAGCGAAACTTTTTTTAAAACTAAGGGCTTGAAAAAAATTATCATACTTGCAGATTGTATCACTTTGTAGATTTTAAAACAAACTACAAAATATATTCTAGTACATTTTTATTACCTATTGATTAATTAAAGTATTCAAAGGTAATCCAATTTGCAGATTAGAGTTGGAAAATGTCTATGGAAGTCTGTTATATGAAATCACCCATAGGAAAGTCTGGATAATCGTATTTTATAATTAACCATATTAACCAATTGAATCAAATATTCAATCAGCACCATGATACTAATGGCTGTTAGGATTACCAAAATATAAACGGCTTCATACATTAAGTAAATTACTTTGCGTCATCCAGTAAAATGCAAATATTTTTCGATCTGCTTCGTTTATGCATATTATAAAAGACGTGGTGAAAAACATGTTTCTCTATTAAAAAACTGTTTTTATTAGTTTAAGAGAATATTATTTATCTACTAGTCTTAAAAACTATATATTATATATATATATATATAATATATATATATATATATATATATATATATACGCACCAGTGATAGCTCCTCCTTATATAGGAAATTTACATTGAATAGGTCCTCCAATGTGGTGCGTCCCTCCGTATACGGATGACTTATCGCAATCATTATAAAAGAAGTCGAAACATCATTCTAAACCATTGAGCAAAATTTCAGATGGTGAGTTATTGCGTGTTTTTGTACGTTTGAATATTTTAGTTCAATATGATCGCCACATTACTTGCTGTGTCGCCAGTGTCGGCGTATATTTCGTTACGTATATTCCAATTATAGTTTACCGACCTTAGTTCTTCCTATTTTTATATTACGGTGGTTTAGTCCTCCTCTGGAATAATGATTCGAAAACTAGCTAATAGTTTTCCAATCTTTCTTTAAACTTTAAAGTATTTCAACAAAAAATCTTAATTAAAGCAGAGAGGTTTTTGGTCACAATAAAACTAATGGTAAAAACGAAAAATAAATTCAAATGTATTCTATTTGTTTTATTGTAATCGAATCTGATTATTTAAGGGCTATATATACTATTGATAATCATTTGTAAATTTCTAACATGGCCTAACGAAAAAAACATGTATCTATGTTCGTTATAAATCTTTAATTTTAATAGTTCTAAAAACAAATAATAAAAATATGAATAAAAACTGAAAATAAAACACAAATGAAAATACAAATAAAACTGAAAATTTAAGGGAAACTCAAGACATTCAATACTTTTTATATTCATTTTGAATGAATACCTTTATTTTGAGCCAATTTTTATTTTTTAATAGATCAGATATTCACATTCTGATTTTTTGGGAAGTCTCTTTTGCTTAATGTGGGTTCTAAAATACATTTTGGCTAGTTTCTTTTAAGTTTCTGTCCACGGAACTAAAGCCCTTTTTGTTTTTGTCTTCATATCCATTATTCCCTGTTTTTCATTATTACAACTTTCTGGACCTTTTGATTCAATAACATCATTGGTTTCATTTTCTTGTTCCTTAAATACTTCGTTATTATGTCCATTATCATCTTTTATAATGTCTTCTTCCAAATTTATCTCTATTTGTTCTAAACCTTTTCCATGTTCTACCTTTCTCCATTAACAGAGCAACTTAGAGATCTTTACAGTTTGATAAATGTCATCGGGAGTCGATATGAGGATCGATGATTGCTAATGTGTGTCCCATAAATGAAGCCAGTTGCTCCATGTCATTTTCCGATATTGTAAACAACTGGATTAGCGTTGCTAGATGTTTTCGCAACCTTGTACATGTAAATTAATTACTATTAAACTGGGAATAAGCCACAATTAAAGATAAAAATACGTTTATTGACGTTTCAGTTTCCACTTCGGAAATCGTTCTCAAAATACAAACAGTAAATTCAATTTACTGTTTGTATTTCTGAAATGTAACTCTGTATAGTCATTCTTTCTAATTCACCAGGGCGCCTGCTATTTAATAAGATTAGACGGCAATATATAGTTTCTAACAGAAACATGTAAGAATTAATATTATTATTATTATTTTTCTGTAATTTATCACAACATTCATTTGTGATTCAGAGGAGATAGTTTTTCAATAGCATAAGGTCACTTGCTACTGTATTAACGTCACTTTGTTTAATTTTTTCATGTCGTAAATTTACTTATATATATTTGTATTAGTGTCTTTATTTTAGCACTGACACTTTTAACAGTAAACTCAGACTTTTTCGCATTATGCATAAGTGCTATTATCACAACACTGTTTTAAGATAGTGCCCATATTTTTAGCAAATGATCAAGCTTTAAAAGTTTTGCTTAAGTTTTGAAACTATTTTAGTAGGAAAAACTAAAGAATCGTAATATTCTGTTTTCAATTAGTGAAAGAGCGTTTTGAGTAACTATTTTTTCTTAGTTCGATAAGAACTTTAGCTACTTTCCCTATTTTTCTTGACGCTATTGGTATAAAGTATTGTTCTCTATGGATATTTAAATATCTTGAGCCAAACGCACAAATGAGCTGATCTTTTTTAGCCACGAGGAATACATTGTCTGCTCGCATTTGAAGAAAAACAGCTTTTTTTAAATAATTATGTGTCCAATTTAAGGTGCCTTAATAAGAAATTTGTGCTTGTGATTGGAAATTTCTGGTTATTGAATCAGGATTTGGTTTTAAATTTGCTGAACCTAATAAATAGTTTTTCTTTTTGCTCAAAGCAAATAAAAATTGCATTCTCATTTTACTTCTTGGAGGGTAAACCAAAATGATTTGAACTTCTAATTCGCTTTAATAATATCGTATTATATGCCTGGGTAAATTTAATACAACTGATTCACAAAAGTAACAAAAATAGATTTTTTTAAAGACTTCATATTTATATTGCAAGTTTCTTCCACGTTGATCGATATTAGGCTGACAGAAGACGAAGGTGAATTAGATTGTTCCTAAAAAGTATGTGCTTTGAAATATATTGCTAAAATATTTAAAGTAAACTTATCTCTATACTTAAATCATCTTTGTTAACTGGTTTTTGGACTAGAATGGGAAGAACAATTATTTATTTCTGGAAAACTTGAAGATTTTTTCTAAAAACTCAATTAAAAAGAATATTATATTTTTCCGTTATCCATTTCAATATCAGAGTACTCAACGAATTTTATTCTTTTAAAAGTGGTATTGCACTTACTGAAGAATCATCGAAGGGAACATAATTGGGATCTAACATTTCATCAGAAGTTGTCGATGAAGTTTACAAAAATTATATAAGTACATACCTGAAGAGTTTCCACACTATAATATATTATTTGGTTTACGTATCCACCGTCGTTAGTCTCTGATTTATATTTGGAGGAGTAAACCACCGTAATGTAGTTTTTTGACGTATATTTTGAATAGCAGAAAGATTTATTTTGTTAGTTTAATATACATTGGAGGAGGTCTGTATAGTAATTTTAGACGGAAGACCAATTGGTATTAATTTGGTAATTGTATAACAAATTCTAATGTTTTTATTTTCGATACATTATAAAAGGGTTAAAAAATTGAATATACACGAATAAAATTTTAAAGATATTCACTCCTTCTGGAAGACGACTTATAACCGCATTTTGAAAAGAGGAGCTATAGCCGGGACGTGTAAATATATATATATATATATATATATATATATATATATATATAATATATATAATATATATATATAGCTTTGATATTATTGGGATACGCAGCGGTGAAATAAGTATACTCTGTTAACTGAGTTTCAAGCTTTCGAAAATGTTTATTTTCATCATCAGGAAAAACTGAAATAAAGTGCTAATGTTAGTAAAACATCCTCGAAAAAATTTTTTTATTAAAAGATGTAAAAGTTGTTTTTTGAATTACGTTATTCAGATTAGCATTTCTTGGATGTTACACTAACATGTGACAATATTCCTCACCACTCATAAAAAAATGAGTTAAAAATTAAAAAATACATGCTGTAAAAAACTTTTTAAATTGACAAATTATATAAACTGACACAGAAGAAAAGGGCAAAATTAAAAAACAGTTTTAAAGGCCAACTGTGAATTGTAATTAAGAGAAATTGTCATTTCTGGACCATGATAATGACAACACTTCTTCTTTTATTATAGTTTCTTTTTTTAAGTAGTATTACTACTAATAGAATATAAATTCAATTTTACCAGAAATTTGTTTAAAATAACATTGTAAACTAAAAATTACTTTATAAGATAGAAGAATGAAATTTGAAAAATTTTTCAAATTTCATTTTTCTATCTTATTAACAAATTTTTAGTTACAATTTTGTTTCAAACAACTTTCTGGTAAATTTTGATGTATATTCTATTGGTATTCATACTTTATAAGTAAAAGAAACAATAATAAAAGAAGAAGTTATGTCATTTCCAATGTCTGGAAATGACATTTTCTATTAATCACAATAATTCACAGTTGGCCTTTTCTCTTAATCACAATAATTGTTTTTAAATTTTATCTTTTGCTTTTATGTCAGTTGATATAATTATTTGTAAATTTAAATTTTTTTTACACCATGTATTTTTTAATGTTTAACTCATTTTATGAGTGGTGCGTAATATTGTCACATGTTAGTGTAACATCCAAGAAATACTAATCTCAATAACGTAAGTAAAAAAAAACAACTTTTACATCTTTTAATAAAAAATTTTTTTCGAGGATATATTACTAACATTAGCACTTTATTTTAGTTTTTCCTGATGATGAAATTAAACATTTTCGAAAGCTTGAAACTCAGTTAAAAGAGTATACTTATTTTACCGCTGCGTATCACAATAATCCTCAAAGCACTGTTTTCTAACGTAGTCAGCGAAGACGTTTTATTGAATTAAATGGCCAAATATATATTGCTTAGCAGGACAAATTCGTTAAACTCCCGTGCTCGAATCGGTATCAATAAAGTGTTATGATCATTTTGACCTATCCCAGCCTCATCAGACACTTGGGCTGATACAAATTCAAAATCGAAAATTCCAACGAATATCTCCCAAAACTTCACCTTGTATCAGCCAAAGTGTCTGATACAAGGAAGTTTAACGAATTTGTCGTCCTAGGCCATTAATTGGGCCATTTAATTCAATAAAGCGATAGCAGCTTTCGCTAAAAGATTTAATCTTTTATACATTTCGCATAGCGCAAAGGATACAGAAAACGATATTGTCATATCGTTTCGTTCACGGCCGCCACAGCAGGTGACGCCTTTGTAAGCTAACTACGTTGTAGTGAAGTTTTGGGAGACATTCGTTAGACTTTCCGAGTTTCAATTTGTATCAGCCCAAGTGTCTGAAGAGGCTGTGATAGGCCAAAATGATTATAACACTTTAAGATCGATTCAAACACATCAGTCACGTCTCGTCACAGTCCCGGTGCCGAACCGAACAATCCATCATACAAAATATTCTTTAATAACTTCAGTAGCGAGTATTCTCCCCTCTGGCAGTGACAACAGCTTGCAAACGACGAGGAATGCTTTGGATCAGATTTTGGATCACATTATGTGGAAGATTATTCCATTCTTGCACCAATATGTCGCGAAGCTCTCTCGAATTTCTAGGGGTCGTCACATGACTCCGTTAACGTCTCTTCATCTTATCCCAAACATGTTCTATGGGATTGATATCTGCACTGCAAGCAGGTCAAACAAATCGTGTGATTTGAACCTCGTCAAGATACTCAGTAACTATCCTAGCAGTGTGGGGCCGTGCATTATCATGCATACATGTTGTGTCGTCTCCAAGAATAACCATAAACGGTAAAACATGGTCTTCCAGAATCTGTGTCAGGTACCTATGCGCTGTCAATGTCCCATTCTCGATAAAGACTAAGTCCGTGCAAGCATCAAACGATATGCCTTAACATGCCATAACTGACCCTCTACTAAATGAAAGACGCTCGGCAACAGATGCTTGCGCATATCTCTCGTCTAGACGTCGCCACACTCTTACACGTTTGTCTGAGCCCGTAAGACAGAATCCTGAATCATCGGAAAACAATACACGACTCCAATCCTGCATTGTCCAAGCCAAGTGTTCTCGTGCAAAATTCAATCTGGCAATTCGGGGTTTACGGTCCAGCAGCGGTCAAGTTACTCTAGTTCGAGAAGATAAACCAACAGCATGAAGTCGTCTCCTAACTGTCCATTCACTTATGTGTGCATTTCTCAATCCTTGCAGATGATTTGGAAGAGAAACTGCCGTGACCGTTCGGTTTCTCAAAGCACTAGGAACGACAAAGGGGTCATCTGTAGCTGTTGTAATCCTGCCTCGACCTGAAGCTGATCTTCAAGTAAGCAGAAAGGTCTCTTCGTATCGTTGCCATACTTGTTGCACACTCGAGAGACTTACACCAAGGTTTCTCGCAGTTTCGCGCTGACCGTGGCCATCTCTAACGCCGCCACAATTCTTGTCGTCACAGCAGAATTTATGTTCATTGCAGTACACTGACAGTGATAACAATACACAAACAATTTACAATTGATGTTAAAACCATAGAAACAAAAACTGTGCTGATAACGGTTTTTAGGAATTAGGCTAAGGGGCCCTTTTTATCTCAAACGCTTGTCGAAACAACAACGACAATAATTTTTTTTCCAGAAATCCATTAGTAAACTATCTTACAACCGAAAATAGTTAAAACAGAATAATAATTTCTAAAATAAATTCAAATTTCATCTATATATACACTGTGATGACAGTGTCATGATAATGACATGTCATGATTATTGACAAAATTTTTGCTTATACACATTTTTACATAATTTGTACAAAAAGTAAGTCGAAACATTCTACATTAGTTATCTAAAAATGTTATTATCATTACAATGACATCCAAGAATTGTGGCGTAATCCCATAAAAATATAATATTTAAAATAAAGTTAGACTCACGTCATACCCACAGCTCTTTTAATTATAACAATTCTGATATTTTCTGTTTTCTTACGTAATCTAAATTTTCATTTTTATTTTAACAGCGTAGATTATTCATTACTGAAACTTCTGTTATTGAACCTGGATCTGCAAAAAATATTGATAAGGCGGAAAAATTCATAATCGAAATTGAAATTCGGTAAATCCACTTTCGGATTTCCATTGTCATGACTTTTCAAATAAATTCTCCAAGGATCTTTCGAAAGTAGCTTTTCTATAGGGCGATTATTAATATGAATCTTCTTAGGTATTTCTCCAAAAATAAACAACTGCGTTAAGTTTGAGAAACGACTAAATTACTATATACATAAAAGAATTTTAGTTGCATGTCTTATGCATGTCAGATTTTTTAATATTATTTAACTGATATTAATTACTTAACTATACGCAATTTTTATAATATATATTTTTTTAAATTTTAGTTTAAGTAAAGTAAGATAAGATGTTTTGGTTAAGTAGGATCAATTCCTACTTAACCCACAACAACATTACTTAACACACAAATATTAACATGGATCAACTTATTCTATTGTTATATAAAAATGCAATCTCTCCTCCATAAACAAATGCAATCTCTCGCCTACTGACCATTGACCTACCACTAAGAAAGTACTCTAAATCAAATTCAAACTTCTCGACAATTAAATATCTTTTTGCAGAAATCATACTTATTTACCCCAACTACTTACAAATATTTACCGATGTTCCTAAAACCCCAGACAGACATGCTGCTGCTCACTATTCTGATAAGAAAACTCCTACAGCATACACTTACCTACAAATTTTAGTATATCCAATACAGCTATATTAAAAGCTTTTACTTTTTCAAATCGAGTAAGACGATGAAGTGCATCATTGTTACAGATTCACCTAATGCGTTATTAAAATTAAAGTAAATACTTATACAATAAATCCTATTATACAAGCAATAAAAAAAATTAAAATACTTCATTTCATGGGAAAGGACAAAGCTTTTATTACAGGACCATCGCACGCTGGAATTTGCACACACAAGCAGTATCAACTTGAAAGATACTACAAAAATTACAAAATATTCTTATAGTGATATACACAACATCTATTTAAGTAATTATAAACCGTTTAAGAATTGGTCACAAACAAATTTTTAATCAGTAAAGATCTACCACCAATTTGCAACAACCGCCTTACTTCATTGATAGGCAAACACTTCCTGCTTGACTGCCCATGTTTCCAAAATCAAAGAAGAATACATGGCATTTCAAACGACCATAAATTCATCTTGACGGATAAAAATTTAAATGCTTTAAGTTATTTAAGAGATGTATTGCCACAGAGAAACTAGGAATGCCATATAGCAGGCCATTGACAGTTTTGGCTGCTAAGTTCAATAACCTTATGGACCAATGTCGGAGACATCTTATACCACAGCAGTTTGTGCAGGAATATACACAGTAAAGTTATCAAAGTGAAATTTTTGATACATTGGCAGAAACTGATGAAGAAGATCAGAGTATCACAGATAATTAATACCTACTAAATCTTATTTTTCTTTGTCGATTTTTGTTAATAATAAAATTTTTCCTGTTAGTTACTTTTTCCTACTTACGTTATTTATGACTATTCATTTATAAATATATACCTTGAATTTATCGTATGTTTATCGTAAGCGATAAGCTTCAACCAAAATTTATACAGACAAGGTCTGACAAAATGTCGTATGTCACATAATTTAATAAATGAGTGTTAGATTTCAGTTCAGAAAATCGATGAATGTAGGGACATGGAACGTCAGAGGTCTTCTCCAAACTGAAAAACCTTACCTAGTAGAGAAAGAGATAATAAGACAATATATAGACATATGTGGTCTAGCAGAGACACACTGGAAAGATCAAGGATATTTTAAAACACAAAAACCACACTATCTACATATCAGGATCTCAAAATACAGGGCATATTGGAGTAGCCATACTTATAAACAATAGAATATCTAAATATGTCAGACAATATGAAACAATAAACGACAGACTCATAAAAATTACAATAGAAGCAAAACCAGAAAATTTCCATGTCATTCAAATATATATGCCCACAACAGATGCCCCAGATGAAGACATTGATGAAATATATAACAACATAGAAAACATATTGAAGAGGATACCACAAAAAGAGCCATTATTGGAGACTTTAACGCCAAAGTGGGAAAAACAGATAATGAACCACATTTAAGAGGTATTGTTGGGTCATTTGGCTTGGGCATTAGAAACAACAGAGGAGAACGTCTTCTACAGTTTATCAGTGAAAATAATTAGTGATAACAAATATCTCCTCTAAGCTGGATATATTCAGTGGAAAAAGAGTGCACACCGCGTAAAACCCAAAAGAACAAACATTGGATGTCAGGGGAAGCACTAGAGTTAGTGGAAAAAAGAAGAGCTATGCCCAGAGATGTGCATCAGAGATAAAAACAACCATATAAATAACGTGTGTCAAGAACTGGAGCAACATGCAAACCGCCATGAAAGTCATGAACTATTTAAAAAAGTTAAATATGTAACCCAAAAGTTCAAGCCACAACTTCAAGCCATTCAAGACTCTAATGGAGAAGTAAAAACCGACATAGAGAGCATCGCAGAGACCTGGAAAAATTACTGCTCAGAATTATACAAAGACACTTCAAAAGATGACGCATCAGTCCCAGAACACAAAAAACATGCAATCAGAGAGGCTGAACCAATCATTTTACGAGCAGAAGTAAAGAAGGCTCTTAACCAACTAAGAAACAAAAAAACTCCAGGAATCGATGGCATAACAGCGGAGACTCTAAAAGCAATAGGCGAAATTGGCGTAGATGTAATGCTGGATATGTGCAACATGATATGGATCACAGGTGAATGGCCTGATGAGTGGTGTGAATCAACCTTGATCCCTATCCATAAAAAAGGATCACTAACCATATGCAGCAATTACAGAAACCGTTGCTCTTATCCCTCATGCAAGCAAAATCCTGCTACATATAATCAATAAACGGCTAAAGAACTTTCTACTTCCAGAGATAGCCGAAGAACAGTGTAGATTTGTACCAGGAAAGGGAACGCGTGAGCAAACACTCAACAACAGACAGATAGTAAAAAAAGCGAGAGAACATAACATACTAATGTTGCTCTGTTTTTGTAGATTACACAAAGGCTTTTTATTCAGTAAAATGGGATCCTCTTTGAGTATAATGGAAAATATGGGAGTACCTAACCACCTAGTTAACCTAATAAGAAATTTGTATAATAAAAACTCAGCCAAAGTTAAAGTACATGGAATAGATTCAAATGCATTCAAAACAGAGAAAGGAACTACACAAGGTTGCATACTATCACCATTATTGTACAACATATATTGTGAATATATAATGAGAAAAGTACTAGATGAATGGGATGGAGGAATCACTATAGGAGGCAGAAAAATCAGTAACCTGCGATATGCAGATGAAACACTTATACTAGCAGCGAATGAAGTCGAAATAATTACCATCATCGAACGGCTAAGCCGAATAAGTGAAGAATTCGGACTTCAAATCAACACCGGAAAAAACAAAAATAATGATTGTAGCCAGAGCAAATAATAATCTACCGCATATACGCAAATAGGGATTTTCGAAGTAGTCGACAGATTTGTATACTTGGGCTCTCTGATAACCAACAATGGTGATTGTTGGTTACTCAGATATCAAACGTAGACTAGGAATGGCCCGAACCGCAACTGCTAAATTAATTAAAATATGGAAAGACCGAACAATAACAAGGAATACTAAGCTCAGGTTGGTCAATGCCCTTATTCTTCCCATTGCTACATATGCAGCTGAAACCTGGACTCTCAAAAAAATCGATAGGAGTAAGATCGAAGCCTTCGAAATGTGGGTATATAGAAGAATTCTACGCGTGTCCTGGACAGAACATAGAACCAACCTGTCAATTCTGGAAGAGCTTCATATAAAAGACAGGCTACTAAAAAAAGTAAACCAAGCATACTTAACTTACTTCGGCTACATAGCTAGAAGAACGGGCACCATGGAACTATTGTAGTAGAAAAAAGGTAGAAGGCCGAAGACCAGAGGAAGATCTCCAATACGATGGGTAGACCAAACGAAGAGTTTGGTGGGAAAATCCCTACATGAAGCCGTCCATATGGCACAAGATCGCAGTCAATGGAGACAGCAGACTAACAATATTTAGGGTATCACTACGCCCTGACAAGGGCTAAAGGATTGAGGAGGAGAGATTTCAGTTGTTTTTTCTTAAATTAGACTGTTTTTTATGTAGTTATTTATAATAGTTTAAAAGGTTTAAGGGTATTAACCACAAAGTGTCTAGCAGAAAAAGTCGTCTTCTATATTATATTCTTTTATTAAACTGCACAAACTGATTACCCTATGAGATTTTAGTTTCTTTTTATACAGCTGTGTCAAAAAAAATCCAATTTTTTAGGACAATCTTCAATCAGTAACTTTTAAACCGTTGTTAAGTGATAGAATTTAGGCAGCTGATCCTTCAAACGTCCTTCAAACCTTACGTGATGAACATTTAGTTGAGCAGCTATTACCCTTGTGCTTGTTTCGGGCATTCTTCAATGATTTCTAAAATGTCTTTAAGCTAAATAGCTTCAAAATATTGACTATTATTGATGGAACTGTTTATAATTATTGTATCCGTAGAAACTAATTGCCATTTTATGGCCAACTAGGAAAAAAACTAGTATAATTTTGTTTGTTTCTTTTGTATAAAAATGCTTTCAAAACAAGAAAGTTACGTGTTCATTTTTATTACAAAATGTTAAGTATTTTAGGAGATAATGCAAAAAAACAATTTTTATTTTGTAACTTAAAAAGGGTTGTTTCTGTTTTTTTTTGTACACTTTTGTACTAAGGTAAATTGGATTCATCAATCTATTTTTGTCCCTGGAATGCCTGATTTAATTTATGACATACCTCTTTGAAACACCCTGTATATTGTTAAAAGTTATAATATAAATGATAACTAATTGTTGCTTTGATCATTTCCCAAGTAAGGAAGCCACCAATTAGAAAATAAATTGGTACCCATATTAAAAGTACACATTTTTAATATTATTTTTAGATCTTTATATTACACTGAAAAAATTTTTTTATATAATTACTTATAATAAATTTACTTAAAGAGTACCTAATGAAAATAAATGTAAATTTTACATCTACCTCTGCACCAAGCATGAAAATTAAAACAATTTAGTACTGAAGCAAAGTATATCTAACATAGTGTAATAAAACCCTCGCCTGAATTTTTTCAGTTACACTTTTACACCTCAAAATGTGTTTCTCCGTTACGATAACGTGAGTATCTCAGCTGGAAAAATTGAATTGTTCCAATTCCTCCGTTTTATCGTTCTTTTTAATATGACTTTATGACATAGGAAGAGCCGTGTCATTTGCATCTCGACACAGATGCAACTTGGAAATTGCTGGGAAAGTAACAAAGGAATTGCTGATAAATGTTCTTTGTATTTCAGTTTATGACATATTCCTACGAGAGAACACGCGCTATGACGTCTTGTTTTTATTCAATTTTGTATCTTTCTATTATATTTCGCGACAACTAAAAGTTTTGGAGCTATTTCTAGTACTTTGTTAAAGAAATTATTCCAGGTAATACAATTTTATCATCACACTATTAATATTTATTTTTTAATGTACATAATATATTCGGTTAAATAAAGTTTGTTAATGATTTTCTTGAAATTATCCAGAAGTTCTTTTAATGCTTTTGGAATGAGGTGAGATAGTCTTTCAACTGAATATATTGAACAGTGAATCAAAATGTGCTTCACTGTCACTTTACATTCACAAACAAAATACACTGGTTCATCTTCTCTCTTTAACAAGTATTCATGTGTTGCAGAAGTATGTCCTAATTGGAGAAGTGGTATTAGGTCTTGATGTCGTCGCTTTGAAGGCCAAAAGTTCCATGGAAGGGCGGAAGATTTTATTTCTATTAATTTAGTGATGCTTCTATTTCATTGGTTTTGCCAAACATCGTGCAATTTTGTTTTTAAATAAGGTTTTTCATCTAAATGCACCGTGAGATTTTCCGCTGATGCAGCTGCATTTGTTACTGCGGACCTAGCTAAACTTTCTGCCTTTTCGTTACCATCTATTCCAATGTGTGACGGTACCCAGAGGAACTGTACTGTCAAATTGTTTTAGTGTATACGATATAAAATTAACTTAATCTGCTGTAATGTTGGATAAGAGGAATAAATCTAAGAAACAAATTAAGTCAGACAACTAAGTAAATCAACTATTATAAGATATTTATGAGGTTTCTTTTTAGAATAAGGGTTAAAGCTATAATGATGGTAAATAGTTCTGCTGTAAAAGTACTTTTAAGCTCCATCTAAATTTATAGATGGAATGTTCATGTGATATCACAAAGCATCCTCCTACTCAATTTATGCTCTTAGATGCGTCCGTGTATATAAAATGGTAATTTTTGTACTGTATGAGTATATGCAAAAAAAGTGAGTTTTAAAAATATTGGGTACCTATTATGTTGTTTTTCTTATATGAGGTAAGTTTAACGTTATAAAGGAGAGGGAACAACCTAAGAAAAACATAAGTTTATTTTATAGGTAGGATAAATGGAAGGTAACTGAATATTAAAATCTAAAAGTATCTATTAGCTCGTTCATATAAAGGTACAGGACCCTATTTCTTTTTTGATAGATCTCCTGGAACCTGGAACTCCAGCAACAGCATAATGAAGAGCTGGATTTTTCGGGTTAGATTTGATATTCGAGACACAGGTACGATAGAAGTTAGGTATTTTTTTCTTAGGTTTAAGGCTCTAGCTCAACAGAGTAGAGAGTTTACAGGGCTGGTGCAACATACTCCTAGAGCAAGTCTAACGGCTGAACTCTGAAGACTTTCCAAAATTTTGAGCAATGCTTTGTTTGCGGTGTTATACACAACATATCCGTAGTCCAGTTGTTATCTAATTGAAGTCTATCTAAATTTATTAGAGTTGGAACATCTGCCCCATAATTTTTATGTGAATCAGATTTCAGTATGTTTAGTTTAGCTTGGCACGATAGTCTTACCGAGTGTATATGACTTGTCTAACTTAATTTTGAGTCCAATTGCATCCCCAGGGATTTTATTTCTTTTGTATATTCTATTGATGAATTGTATAAAATTAGATTTGGGAGCTTTTGTGGAT
Source organism: Diabrotica balteata (assembly GCA_918026665.1). NCBI lineage: Eukaryota > Metazoa > Arthropoda > Insecta > Coleoptera > Chrysomelidae > Diabrotica > Diabrotica balteata. The sequence goes on from OU898280.1 coordinate 121,612,893, forward strand.
TTGATTTTCGTGAAAAATGTATAGCTTTTGTTTTTGTGGTGAAAAACTGGAGCCTAATATTGTTAGACCACGATTCTATCTACTTAAGAGCTGCAGAAATACGATTATGAGTAGATAATATGTTTTTATTTTTTGCTAGAATAACCACATCATCAGCATACAAAAAAAATTTAATTGTACCATTGCAGTACGACACAACATTGTTAATTGCAATTAAAAATAATGCTACGCTTAGATTCGAACCCTATGGAATTGCATTTTTCTGTAGTTTAGATCCTAACAAATGGTTATTGATTCGAACTTGGAAATATCGTTGCCATAGAAAGTTTGAAATAAAAGCAAACATTTTAGCGCGAATCTTCCAATTGTGGAGTGTAGTTAAATATCATAGCGCCATACTGTATCAAAAGCCTTTTTTGCATCAAAGAATATGGCCAAACATTCTTGATTACCTATAAATGCTTCGTCAATTTCTAATTCCAATGATATTAAGTTGATCAATTTTTCCTAAATCCACTTTGGTCGGCTATAATAAAATGTTTTTGTTCAATATACCGCATGAGTCGATTGGCAAGGATCTTTTCTAGCAACTTACACATTGTATTCGTGACAGAGATTAGTCTATAAGATTCTGCTTCAAATTTAGGTTTACCTGGTTTGTGTATTGGAACTATGATTGACGAGTGCCATATGTGTGAGAATACCTTATTAATCCATATAAAATTGAAAAGTTGCAATACTAGTTCTTGGCTTACTAGTGGTAGGTTCTGTAATAAAAGCACAGGTATATTGACTGGTCCTGGACTAGTATTTCTAATGTAGTTAAGATTTCCAATAAGTTCAGTCAAGCTTATAGGATTGAGTATCGGTGAAGGGTCATTGATTAACGATATTCCTTAATTTTCTTCAAACCGTTTATTATTTAAGAATTTTGAGAATTTAACAACAAACTTTTGCCATGACTGTTGCTTGCTTTTTTAATAATAAGAAATCTACGTTTAGCTCTTATTCTTTTAAATTCCATTTAATTTTCAGTAGTGTTATATCGTTTATATCTATTAAATGCCGATTTAGATTCCACCACGGTACAGGTGACTGTTTTGGATGAAAAGCTGTTTTTTAATGGATTTATTCGCTTCATCGATGATGACTTTATTTTAAAAGGATGTTTAATCGTTAATATCTTGTGCTGAGCCTATCATTTCTCTAAGATCCATAGCTGATGAAGAAATCAATGTTGAGAACAGTGTCCAGTTCGATTTATTTCACGACTATTTGGTGATGTGTGTATTGTGCTTATGGTACAACAGATTGTTAACTAAGATGCGGAAGTGATCACTTCCACGTGATTAGGTAAAGCGTCCCACGACAAACTATTATTATTCGCTGTGTCCATCTGTTATCTGACATTCTAGCTATGTGCCCCGCCCAGTTCCACTTAAGGGTCATAATTCTTTCTATGGCATCTGTCACTCCTGTTCTCCGTCTTATTTCCTTGTTCGTGATCCGATCCCTACGAGAAATGCCTAACATCGATTGTTTAAAGGCTCTTTGGGTAACACAAATTTTATTTCTTACTTTCTTGGTTAGTGTTAATGTGTGTGCACCATATGTAAGTACTGGCAACAAGCACTGATTAAAAACTTTTCTTTGACACATAGGCAGTTCTGATTTAAGAACATAGCTCAGCTTTCCGAATGCCACCCAAGTGAGTCCTATGCGGCGGCTTAGTTCGCACGTTTGATTATCTTTTCCTATGCGTATCTCATGTCCCAAGTACGTATAAGAGGTGTTTTCTTCAATATGCATGCCATTTACTGAAATCTTTTCGCTTAACGCAAGATTTGTCATGATTTGTGTTTTTGTGTGGTTGATTTTTAATCCAACTTGTAGGGAGGCTAGGTATAGTTTCTCCAGTTACGATAATGCATCATCGATTCTGTCAGCAAAAAAGACAATATCGTCAGCAAACCTCAAATGACTAAGCATTTCTCCATTAACATTAATTCCTTTTTCACTCTGATTTGCGTTCTTAAAGATATGCTCTAATAATGTTGTAAACAATTTTGGAGAAATTATGTCTCCCTGTCGCACTCCCCGTTTTATTTTAAATACGTTGATGTTTTTATCTGCCAGTTTCACGATTGCCGTCCCATTTTGATAGATGTATTTTATCATGTTTATATAGCGATGATCTATACGGCACTCTGTTAAGGCTTTTAACATCTTTTGATGACTTATTGTGTCGAAATCTTTTTCGTAGTCAACAAATATCATGACCAACGGCTTGTTATATTCAACACTCTTTTCTATTAAGTTCTTATTTATTTGAAAATGATCATTCGTGCCATATCCTGCTCTAAAACCTGCTTGCTCTCTTGGCTGATAGAAATCCAACTTACTTCCTAGCCTGTTGGTAATAACTCTTGTAAATAGCTTATATACTTCTGACAACAAGCTAATGTGGCGGTAGTTTCTAAGGTCGCTGATATCTCCCTTCTTATGAAGTAAGATGATTTCCGCGTTGTTCCACTGCGTCGGTGTTATCGTTTCGCACAGACATTTCTTGTACAGTTTAGCAAGTGTCAGTAAGAGCTTATTTCCTCCTAGTTTTAGGATTTCGGTTATTACCCTGTCTTCATCTGGGGATTTATTGTTCTTCATCACCCGAAGCGCATTTTTAATTTCGTCAACAGTAATGTTCGGCATTAATTCTGAGCCTTGATTCTCTATCTTAGGTAAAGGGCGTCTTTCATCGGATTCACCTGTTTCATAGAGTTGTCTGTAGAAGTCTTCCACTGTTTTCACTATTTCTTCCTTATCATGTCGTCTTGTTTATTTCTTAACTTATGTATGTTATTTTTTCCTGTGGACATGTTGTGTCTTGGAACTTTCAGACTTCTATTTTTCTCTCTTCACCCTTGTCATCTCTCTCATGTTATGTTGCCGTATGTCTTTTCGGATTTCTTTGTTTATTGTTTTACTGAGTTGGCTAAGGTCGAATAGTTCTATTTAAAAAATTGATTATTGTTTTTTAAAAAATATAGACTCTATTTTATGTATAAAGAATCCCTGATCATGCAAAATCACAATTGTTTAACTCTGTGTTATTGTGTTACTTAATTATAACGAGTTAGGTCAGGTGCGGTCTGGTAGACCCAACTATCTGAAATGTCGTCGCTCTAAAATTATATTGAAAATTATATGTTTGCTTTCTTTACTAAAACAGTACAATATGAAAAAATGTTATATTTCTAAATAAACAAATCATTAACAAGATCAAATTAATCGGTAGCATTATCTGCGGCTTTTCCGTTTTTGCAATCTTTACATATCATAACGTAATGTGGAATACATATTGTTTTTTACATTCAACACAAAAATATTGCGATTTTCTATACAATCTTCGTGAGCATATTTCGCATCGCCGTTTTTTCACTTCACTTCGATGTCTACCTCTTAAAAATTTGTCAATAATATTATGTTCATAATGGTTAAAACCACGATGAACCTTCAAAACTTAAAATTTAATGAAGTTTGTTTAAACTTTTTTCTTCGAATAATAATACCTTTTTAAAATTAAGTTTTTTAGAATCAGTAAGATGGTTTAAAGTGCCCTTATGATATAAAATTTGTTCTGTACATTGAAAAATCAATGAAGTTGAACAGTTTATGTAATACCTAGAAAATTTTTGTATCGAAAATCATTTGTTGTTAGATATAATATTTTTATAAATTTATTTCTAGCTAAAATTTTGTTTTGATACAATTTATTAGTCATTCTTATACCAAATATCCGAATATTGTATAGTATATAATACGGCAACATACCGTTTACGATGCAAATATTGAACGAGTCATATGTGATTTGCATCTCTGGATGCAAACACGATCCACATTTCCGCCGTTAGATTTGACTGAAATGTTTTGCTTACGTGCTTCCATTTAGATTTAATGAGATTTTAAACGATTCAGTGAATTCGTTTAATATTATATGCCAAATTTATATATTTCACGAAAATATATTATGAACATCGCGTCTTAGCTATTATGGCGGATAGTTTTTATAATAAAAATCTATTGATCATCATCATCATCTGTCAGGCCTCTGATTTTTTCATTGTCAAACATATCTCTTCGAGATATTTCTATGTACTAATGTTACTTTTTCTACTGTACTTTGGTTTATTTGTGAGCCTAGATATATCAATTGTTTTATTCCTTCCAAAGTACGTTATAACCGTTATATCGTCAGATTTTTCTACTTGCTTATTATTTGTCACCTTCATATACTTTGCTTTACTAGTATTAACCCGGCGTCACCCATGTGGGGTCTAATGGTATCACCAACAGACTTAGATCTAGCATAATTCTATGGTTAATACACAGATGGTTTATTGGTTGACTATAGCTTCCTAAAACATGTTGCCGTTGGGTATTTTAAACCAATTTTATTTGAAAGTTGATCGTCAAAGACAAATTAGTTCAGTGTTCTGCAATCTGATTAGACACCACCTGCGTAACGAAGACACAATTTTAATTCGCAAGGTAACTAAAAAAATTTTAATTCGTGGCGTTATTGGAACAAAATATAATATATAAAATTTGTCAAAGTAAGCATAACATTCTAAAATAATTATAATAATTAGTAAAGTTTAACAAAAACTAATAATTAACTAATATCACGATTCACGATTATCACGATTGTAATCGTGATAGTAGTATTCGTCTACGAACTAGAATGTTAAATTGCTATGTATTCAGTACTTTGCTTTACGGTGTTGAGGCATGGACTCTTAAACAGAGGAATATTAAAAATCTTGAAAGCTTTGAGATGTGGTGCTACCGCCGTATACTAAGAATAAGTTGAGTGGATAGAATTACAAATAGAAGAGGTAATACGCAGAATAAATAACGATCCAGAAGTTATTATGAGTACAAAAAAGAAAAAACCTGAATACTAAGGCCACCTGATAAGAGGACAAAAGTACACGTTCCTACAAAATATAATGCAAGGAAAGATCCAAGGACGCATAAATCCAGGCCGTAGAAGAATGTCCTGGATAAGAAATTTAAGAGAGTGGTTTGGCTGTACCACTAACGAATTATTCAAAACAGCAGTTAATAAAATTAGAATCGCCATAATGATATCCAATCTCCGATAGGTAAGGCACTCAAAGAAGAAGATGAATAATTAACATGAATACATACTACCATCACACAAAAATAGCAGTCTCTTTATCACATTTTTAAATTGTCTAAGGACAGGAGAAGTAAATCCAGATCACTTTGGTACCTAATAGTCTCACCATATGAGTAAGAGGCTTGAAGTATTCATAATTAAATTGATGAAATCGTAGATAAAAGAACGAAGTGTGCCTAGTTCTATGAAGACCTATTCGATTTAAAAGTTCAGGGCAATTTATCAAATTATTAGCAATTTGGTAAAAGAATATTGGTAAAACACAACATGAAAATTGAGAAGTGTTTCTAGTTATAAACCCTAATTGTTTAACTACACTGTTTACTGTGACTTCTAGATGCTTACGAAATGCTGATCTACAATCAAAACAAACAACTAAATTGTTAACACAGTCCTGCCTAGACAGCTGAGTGTTATCAATGCTTTAATCGTTATTTAGAATTGTTTGCTTCCTGTGAAAGGTAATAACACAACACTTATCAATGTTCAATTTTACGTCATTTAGTTTGCACCAATCGCTAAATCTGCTGAGATCCCCTTATAGCTGAATTTGATCATACTAACAAGTAAAGACTTTATACATTTTTTTATCACCAGCAAAGTTGAGAAATTTTGAATACTGGTAGTCGATATTGGGAAATAACATTTTCAATAGTATCGTCTACTGTTCTTGAATTTTGTGATGTTGAAGGTAAATTTTGTAAATTACTTTCCATTTTTTGTCTTTTCCTTTCCGGATTACGTTGATGACGAAGAAATACTTATTTCGTCATCACTATCTAATTCAAAATTTTTATCCCGAACACTGTCATCACTTTCTTCGTCTGAAATAAACTCTTCGACTAGATTTTGCAAACGCTTCTGCCCGTTTTCACACGACATATTGGGAACTGATACGACACAGTACAACCTCGCCTACCAACAACTAACTAATAAGCAACACGTAATGCATCCGTCTAGAAACTATAACGTTTAAAGTAAACAAGCTTGGACAAATTTATTCTTGTCTTATACGAGAAGCAAGTGTGCATGACATGGCTCCAGGAATCCAAAAGTTACTTGTGACCACGAGATGAACACGTGCTTCGCGCTTAAAATAATTCTAAAAGGCAATAAAAATGTATGATTTTGTTCTCAAACTAGAGGCATATTTATTAAAAATGCCTAGACTAAAAATGTGTTTAATATTTTGGCCTTTTAACTTTTTTTTACTACGGACTGTGGCATTTAAGGTGTTTTAACACTCTTTTTTTATGTATAAGAAATTTAGTATTTGTTTTTGGTTTAGAAATGTTATTTCTTTATTTAATTAAATCTGTGGAAATTTGATAATGTTAGTTAAAATAGTTTTTATATATAGTAGTGACTTCTAGCATGGCGCTTAAATACACCTATATTAGCTACTAGTTAAATTAAATACTATTTATCTGTCAAGTACTTCCTTTTTTATACTTATAAAATAATCTTACGAATACAAAAAAGCAATGAAAAAGTATGAAATCTATTTATAAAAAACATAAAGAAATTCCACCCTTACAGTGAATTTCTGCGTGCGGTGTGCCACCGTTCTTATAAAATCATCGACTTAAAAGAAGCAAAGGGAGAAAGTGAGCTGGGGGCTACTGCCGATAATAATGGTGATAAGATTACAAGAACTCCCAAAGCAAATATACGTATATATGGGTGACAAAGTAAAGTTCAAACACTAAGAAAAAGGGAGAATTTAAACAAGAAAATGTTGTAATATGATATTATAATATGTACTGGTATTATAATATAATATATCATAACTTAGAAAACTCGTTCAGTAGTCTCAAAATTTTTGATTTTTATTATTATTTAACTTCAATTATTTCTAAATTCTATTTTATTTTCTTTCCAGTTCCATGACCACTATCTATATATCGTTAGATTGATATTGTCTAATACTATATCTTCAGCTTGTATCAATTACTCAGCTTGTATATTCCTTCAGGTTGTGTTCCAACGTAGGTTTCGAGACTAAATGTGTAGAAGGTCTTTGCATCCACTAATGCAAACATTTTGATTCCATACCTGGCAGGTTTACTACATATGTATTTTTTTAAAACTGCAGCTACCCCTAAAAGTCAATAATTGTTCATCTATAGTCAAGAATTCACTTGCACTAAATTTTTTTTTGAAAATTAGCTACAAATATTTCAAAGACTTTCCTTATTGGAGCTAATTTATCTATGTCCCTTCTTTCGTTTGTTCTTACGACATCGTCATACCTGAGGCACCTTTCAATACCACAGTGAGGTAGCACATTTCAATACCACTACCTTTTATATTGTTCCAGATTTTTTTAACATTTTGCTGAACTTCTAAATTCCAATAAATGCACGAATTTCTCTATCTTCCGTTAATCTTCCATTTCTATCCCTTTAATACCTATTTTAAACTTTTTCAATATATGTATACGTTAAAGTAGTTATCATTTCAATGATTACGTTACTTTGGGAAATCTAAGAAAAAAATTTAAATAGTCAGTTGCTGAGATCGCGTTCCGTGAACCACCTTTGGGACCCGAAAAGTGCTTTATATTATGAGAAAAGATATGTGTTTTTAAATTTCCTATTGTTTTTCCACTTGGTCGTTTTACCTTTACCCACGTAATAATTTTTATTGCAATTATCTTCGTTCAATGAAGTATCAAGGTCCGACTACAGGTCGTAGTGACAAAACCTCTTGTTCAGAGTATGTTTCGGGGTCACTGTTCTCTACAATAGTCTCTTCTACTTAATCTTTATCTTCTTCATCCACAGGACTTTCTTCGCCACTCGACAAATCTTGAACATCTTTTGGGATCGGGGGCAGACCTGTTATCTGTTCCTCTGAAATGTAAAAAGAAAACCAACTTAAAACTAAACACACATATTTATACACCCAAATTCTCTCCCACACACACTCATAGCCCCTTTCAAACATGCAAACACACCCACTCACTCTCATGTACTCATGCCCATAATTTTATACATTATCTCACAATAAACCACTTTTATAATTATGTTACAATATGCAATAACCAAATTTATTATGTCAAAGTAAACAAATTTACTACCAACTAAACACACATACATACACACCCAAACTCTCCCTCCACACACACTCATACCCTCTTTCAAGTATTCAAACAAATCCGATGTCCATAATTGCATGCACTCGTGCTCATAATTTTATATTATTATCTCATACACACCCAAACTCTTCCTTCACACACACTCATACCGTCTTTCAAACATTCAAACAAATCCCATGCCCATAACTGCATGCACTCGTGCTCATAATTTTATATTATTATCTCAAAACAAACCACTTTTTTTAACTATAGTAGTACATGCAATAACTAAATTTATTATATCGAAGTAAAAAGGAAATATTACTTACCCAAACTATTCCACACATAAAGACTTACACACATACCGTCTTTCAAACATTCAAACAAATCCCATGCCCATAACTGCATGCACTCGTGCTCATAATTTTATATTATTATCTCAAAACAAACCACTTTTTTTAACTATAGTAGTACATGCAATAACTAAATTTATTATATCGAAGTAAAAAAGAAATATTACTTACCCAAACTATTCCACACATAAAGACTTAGATTATGAGGTAAACTAAAAACTGTAACGCGAGTTATGGAAGCCGGCCCTGTTCCAGTCATTCACCTAATAGTGGCTTCCCACGATCGTCAATTCTACAGATCATCGCGGACAGCCGATCAGCACGGACGGCAACGCACCGCAGACAGAGCTCTTCCTACGGTCCGTGACAGTCTGTGTAGGTCCGTGACAGTAGTGTTTATGATTATATCATAAAAAGGCCACTCAGGCTTGTAAACATCATCAGCCCCACTACCAGTTCTCATCGATTCTCTAACTTTTGTTTTTTGCCCTCTGTATGTCTACATTAAATTATCTCACTTCTTTTTTAATTCTTTAATCGAAATAGTACTATTCTTCAATTGATTTTTTATTCGGTTCCATGCATCGTATGCATCGTTCCGGTTCTTATGTTCTGGCGCCGTGGAATTCCATAAACTTCGTTCATCTTGATGCAAATTTAAAAACTCAAAATCGTTTGACCATTCCATTTTACAGTAAAAAACTGCAAAACAACTTTAACAACACTACAGACAACTACTTGTATCAGCGAATGAAAAACTTCTGACTTGCACTTGTCGTCGCACTTGCACTTGTCGATAGGACGCACCAGCACGGACGTGCCTGTGCTACCACGGACGAGACCCTTCCCACGGTGCGTGGTGCGTGCTGGTCCGCTTACGTCCGCAATGTCGCCGACCGTGAGAAGCCGTTATTAGAATGATGATCTAGGATTTGTGTTTTGTTTTAATGAACTTTGCAATAAGATTAGCTTACATTTTTTATATTTACTTAGCTATCATTTTTACCATTGCGTTTTTAATAAGATATATTTTAGTCTCCTCATAAACTTGAAAAAAGGAGCATTAAAGCTTTATATAAAATTCTCCGATCTTTTTTTCATATTTTTGTAATTAATTAATAAAGTATTTACTTTTTAAAAAATAATAATTTTAAGTTTTTAAATAAATGGGACAGACAATGGATTCAGTTTGGTGAAAGCAGGGGCACTAATTTATACAAATTACAACCCACAGTAGATGTAAAACAGTTTTACAAAGATGTTACACTAAGCAGAAACACAGTGTCAACTGTTTTAAGATTAAAAGTAAATCATGGATGTTTTCCGAAACATCTACACAAAATAGGAGTTCTCCCAACAGACCAATGTGAGTGTGGAACTAGTATAGCTGACTTAAACCACATATTCTTCAACTGTTCACTACATCGTAATATAAGCACGTGGCTGATAAAAGAATTGATAAAAGAGGGATTAAGTACACCATTAAACGTAAATCTTTTATTAAATTATCTTATATTAAATATAAGTGAAGACAATATAAAAATCTTTAAAATAATTATGATATTTCTTGTAAAAATTAAATTAAAGGTGTAAGTGTTAAATTGATCGTATGCTTGAACATTTCCTTTGTATGTTTACCATATATGTTGCCCACCTACCTAACCGTGGTTTATGTCTTGTTTGTTATAATAAAGCTGCTCTGATGAATCCCTGAGCGTGAAAAGTGTCCTCCTTGTACAATCCTGTATGAATGAATACGAATATTTATATGTAATTACGTGGCTAAAGGTTTCAAGCCAAAACCAATAAAAAAAAAAATTAAAAATAGTTTTACCTACGGGAAAACTATAAGTCGCGTTTAGTCGCGTAGTCTACCGTTGTAGACCTGTGCTCTTTTAAAAATGTTTAAAAAATAATGCAAACAGATCGTCGGCGTTTAGCATATTGAAAAGCCAGTTGGAACTTCCAACTGACGTTGGAAGTATTAGTGATAGCTACAAAGCGGTGTGGGGGTGTATGCGCAGTTTTATTTAATTGGCCACCACAGGTAGTGATCGTAGACTGCGCGACTAACAGAGGCTTATTAATCAAGTGGATGTTTATATCAGCTTATTTAGCCATGATCATTTATATAGTTTTTTAATCCTTAGTCAGTATTCATGACAGTGTTTATTCAGTCATTCCATTAGGTTCTGTAAATCATTGTTGTTATTCGTCATTATTGCTGTATCGTCTGCAAAGCACACGCTATTCAAAACTGAATTAACAGATATAGGCTGTATTTTGATATCTCGGTTGTTCTGGTTGTCAACTCTCACCTTGGCAGTTTGATTCCAATATAGATTGGATATATTTTTTATATGACGACTTGCAATATTTTTAATAAACATAGGAGTTTGCTAAGCATGTTTATTACCATGCGGTTTTGTTGCAAAATTTGATTAAAATTGGGTTTGAATTCTTCTAAAAACTTCATAAGAATAGAGTTTAAATCTTCATAATCTACAGAAGCAGCAGAAGGTAGTCTATTATTTGCTAAATTAGCATATCTTACATTTGGTCTTACTGTATTAGGTATAAAGTTTCTGTTACGTGGTTCCGACATATTATTTTGGTGATGATTATACTTAGTTTGTGCAATATTTTTATTTCTATTTAAATTACGATAATATTTGCTTCTTTTATAATTAGATGAGTGATTTTTACATTAGGCACATGTGGCTGGTGTGTTCGTTTTTTTACAGCTTTCTATACTGTGCTCTACATTACGTACATACATATAGTCTATTGCAATATGTTTTTGAATAAGAATATAATTGGCATCTCCTACACTGGATGATATTTTTGTTTTTATGGGTGATTCAATTTGTATATTGCAGTGTTATAATTTCTGAATTCTATAAATATCTTGGTTATTGTCTAATGGTTCAAGGTCAATATTTACGGACTCTTTTCTAATCCTATATTTAGCATTATTGATGTTTATATACAAAAATGAGCGCGATCAGTATTGTTTATATCAGGGGTGTCCAACTTGCAATACCTCAAGGGCCAAAACTAAAACCTTTGATGTTATCGCGGACCATATAATAATTTTGTTACAAGTAATAAAAAAATAAGTAAGGTATAAAAATAATTAAAAAAAAGAGTATTATTTCTTTTATTGCTCAACAACTAATTTTTTTTATAAAGGAAAAATTTATTCATAACACTTTTCAATAATCAAGAGAAACATTGCAAAAGCAACAAAAAATATGTATCCAATTAGTGTGAGGACTGTGCTCAATCGGCTTTATCCACCAATAAAGAAATGTCCACCTCCAGTTCAGTTGTAGACACTCTCACAAGATAACGCAAGGAAGAATCGGTAAGGTTGCTTCTGTTTTTATTTTTTATGTATCTCATGGATAGGCACTTTCACATATATATGTGCTTCCGAACATTGACGTCATTTTCAGTCCAAAATCTCGCAGGTTTGGGAATTTCTCCTTTGAGAGTAATTTAAAAAATTCAATTACCTTTTTTTTGTCTGGTGATTAGTAACATGTCTGCTTAAAGATCACATAACTCAAGCTGTAAGTTGGGTGGTTGATCATCAATGGTTGCTCCAAGAGGGTTATTATAAAGTAATACACTGCTTTTGAGACTTTCAATCTCTTTAAATCTTGTATTAAATTTATCAATAACATGTTCAATTTGTGAAATGCAGGATGAAAACTCAATATTTTCCTCACCGTTAAATTCTTCTGCTATTTGCAGACAGCTAGGAAAGTGTGTCAGGCTGTTCTTTTCTAAAGCACGTTTAAACACGTTCAGCTTATTCCGAGATCCGTTTATCATTCCGATCAAACCTGAAACCGTCTGGTGTCTTCCTCGAAGACTCAAGTTTAACGTGTTAAGATGATTAGTCAGATTTGTTATAAAAGCTAACTGTCTTAAAAATTCTGGATCCTTAAACTTCTCTTCCAGTTCAGTTGTGTCAGATAAAACGTATTTGTTAAGGAATGCAGGGATTTCCTTTCTTATGGCAAAAAATCGTTCCATGCACTTTCCTGCACTTAGCCAACTTACATGGTTGTACATTAGCAAGTCTCCATACTCAGCCTCTGTTTCCACTAAAAACTGCTTAAGTTGCCTGTGTAAATGAGATCGATTTTCACTTCTAATCGTATTTATAATCTTAATCACGGTTTGGAAAACTTGATCTTCTTTGACTGATTTTCCACATAAAGCTCCCTGATGTATAATACAATAAATTGTTGGGCAAGTGACACCATTCTCTCGAAGCAGACCCACTTATCCAATTTTTTTACCTGTCATTGATGGGGCCTTGTCTGTTGCTATGGCTGAACATTTATCAAAGCCTCCAAGTCTGTCAACTGTTTTCTTCACAGCCTCATAGATGTCTTTTTCTTTTGTTGTTCCATAAAGAGGACAAATATCAAATAACTTCTCTTTACTGGTAAAATCATCAAAAGTAGTGCGCACAAATATTAACAGCTGACTAACATCGGTTAGGTCAGTGCTTTCATCCAAACAAAGTGAGAAAAGTTCACTTTTCTTAACCAGGCTAAGCATAGATTTTTCTACTTACTCGCCCATAGCAACAATCCTTCTTTGTATGGTTTGATGTGAAAGTGGCACTGATACAAATTTCTCCGCCATTTTAGAATGACCGAAAGCTTTGGCCATTTCAACAGCACATTTTTTTATCAAATTGTTATCAGTGAAAGGTTTTTTTGCCTTAGCCAGCTCAAGCGACACGGCATAAGGTGCATGCAAAGAATGCATTTGAGAGTGTAATATTTTACTGAACATACCAGTTTGCTGTTAAAGCTTTTTCTTCAAATCTGCAACTAGGGCACGCCGACTTTTATTTATGTACGTAGCATACTTATCTTCATGCACTGTTGTGTAATGTCTTCTCACAGTATATTTTTAAGCACTGCAACTTTCCATTATTGTTATCAATCAAGTAATGACTCTCCCAACTTTCTTTGTAAATTGTGTTCTCACTATCAATTTTCCATTTTACTGGCTTTACACTAATTATTGTATAAGAGGAATCAAGACAAAGAATTAATCAAGTTCACTGTTCACTAGCAACGTAATAGACTAGCCGACTAGCCTACGTGTCAGTAGCACACTGGCACGATGGCGGCTGGACGGATGGTAAGCAGTGGGAGGTGTGGCCTGTGTGAACTGTGATGCGCAGTAATCAGTGCAGTTCTCATAGTGGTGGAGGACGATTGTGTTGTACAGTACTTGTGATGTTAAAACACTGCTAAACCATAAAATATAAAATAAGTTAAAAAATCTTTTTTCACAGTGATAGCATTTAAAGAAAATATATGCTTTTCGAAAATCTCACGTGGGTCACAACAAATAGCCCTCGCGGGTCGGATGCGGCCCGCGGGCCGCCAGTTGGACAACTTTAGTTTATATATTACATGGCCCATAGATTAAAATTTTGTACATTCAATCTTAAAGAGTCTTACTGCAGTTAGCCTATAATAAGATAGTCATAATATCTTCATATTTAATGTTTTTGACGGTTATGAAATTCACTATAATTATGTTGTCTTAAATGAGGCTTTCGTAAATATTTTATTAGATACAAGTTAAATAGTGGAGGTGGGGCAATATACTCTCGTGTCACTCATTTTAATTATGTATTTTATCCGACACTTTTTGTTCAATTGTTATTCTTTTCATTTAATGCCAGTCTGGATTTGTACCTAATCGTAAGTCTAATCGTTCAATCCAGCTGCCCTCAATATTTTCATCCTTTTGTTATATTGGGTGTTATTAAAAACCTCTTTAAAATTATTGCACAAAATGGCATTAAGTCAAAACGGCAACAGGACTTCTCTAATGGCAAAATTTTTAACCACATCAAACGTTATACTAAGTGTTACTAATAATTCTTAAATTTTTTATTTTCATATCCTGTATCGGGATGATTTAAAACTCATTTAAAAGCATTTCGACATTTTTTAAAGAAGTGTTTATTTTGATACCATTTTGTTTATTTGTACCATCCTTAAATAAATTATTTTCAGTGTAGCGAATATTAATGTTTCGGAAGTATCCACTTTCAAAATAATCAAAGCTAAAATTCTTGTGACATTGTCTACCATGGGAACCACAAACGCCTTCCAGGCTTTTCAAGTGATGTATTTTCCCCATATTAGAAGTTGCGACAGTTGAAAAGGATTAACCGACATCTTTTAACTTCAGCCCCCATGCTGCCCGAGGGAACAATAGAATTTCCTTTGAGAGGATGTCGTCCCATTGAAAAAAATAGACATTTTTCAACAAAACGGCGTATTTCTTATATTAAATTGTTTAAGGGATATTGAGAATATCTTCGAGATTTGCTGGACATAACAAAACTCAAATGGAAAATCTTTAATATAAAAATTCAGAATGGAGACCTCCAAAAAATATTTAGGTTAGTTAAGGTCGTTGAATGAAAAAAAAAATCGTTGGGGGTATGCAATTTCGCAAGTTTTTTCTATTTTTGTTCCTAAAATAATCTTATATTTGGTACAAATTAGTTGTTTACAAAACTTGATTATAGTAAGCTGTTAGTAAGTAATAAACAAAATATTCTACAGTTTTGTTAACTTTTTTAACTGGTTTACAACACATTTTATGTTATGTCCGGAAGATTTAATCGGTATAAAATTTAATATTTTATACACCTATGACTCCTAGAACAAGTACTGTATTTAGTCTTACAGACAGAGGAACTAAGCTATCTAGCTTACAGTGCTATTTCTAAAATTGAAAAAAAAAAGATATGTTAACACTAGATAACACTATATGTCCTTATCATACATTAATGGATTCTCTGACATTCATTTTCGACATAAATCGTCAAAAACATCCGAAAAATATTTTTTAAAATTTAAACCCCATGTTACTAAAGATCATCAGGGGAATGTTATTTATAAAATTAATTTTAATGACTGGAATTCAACATATATTGGGCAAACACACCCATATCTGAATAGAAGGGTTATTACAATCAAACATAGTATCATCATCATCATCATCATCATCATCATCATCATCATCATCATCATCATCATGATCATCATCCAGCCATTATTTATCACGTCCACTGATGGACAAAGGCCTCCTTAAACTACTCCACACTTACCGATTTTGTGCTTTTTGTTGCCAATTTTTTGTGCTTTCTCTACGTTTGCCTGCTCTTGGCCACCCATGTGTAATTTTGCTTGGTTATCGTGACTCATGTATTCTCGCTATATGGCGTGCCCAATTCCATTTTAAAGTCACTAGTATAGTATAGTATAGTAAACATAGTGAACAAACCAACAAATCAAACATAACATCCATAGCCAAGCATTCTATAGAAAATATACATTCTTTTAATTTTGAAAATTTACATATTTCGGAAAAAGATCAGAACTATAACCAAAAATGCTTAATGGAGATAATTTATATAAAGAAAGATCAAAATTAATCAATAATAAGACCGATATCAAAGATCTCTCCAATACCTTCTTCTTTTTCTTCCCATTTACGTTACGTACATTTTATGTAACAATAAAACACTGAAAACTTTGTTTTCAAACTTCCACAAAATTTATTTTAAATATTATCACTACAGCTGTTTCGGCTAATTGCCTTTCTCAAGTATTTTTGGCTTGGGTTTACAAATTTATACTGTCTAATGAAATAGGTTGAGGAGGGGAGAACTGTTTGTCTCAAGTTGGTCATTCAGAATTATATCTGTTTTTTAATTTGTTGATTTCCACAGATTCTAACAAAGATAGCTTAAGGCCTTTATTTTGAATGTGAAGAATTTTAAATTTGTCATTAAAAGAATGATTATGATCTAGAAGGTGAAGTGCGTATGTCGAATCTGTTTTTCTACTTTTGAAAGCCCTTTTATGTTCTGCTATTCGTTTATCAAAGTTTCTACCAGTTTGACCGATGTAAGTTTTTGGGCAGTCGCCATATTAAAGTTTGTACACACCACTATTTAAGTGTTTTTTATTTTTGCTCTTGTTATTTTTAATATAGTTGCCTAGGTTGTTATTTGTTCGGAAAGCTGGTGTTATTCCTTTCTTTTTTATGTGTTTGGCAATTTTTGTTGTAATTTTGCCTGTATATGTAATCGAGCAGAAGGTACTGGGTTTTTTCTCTGGTGGTGGAAATACTAATTTCAGGGCTTTCTTGTGTAGTTTTTGATTTAACATTTCATTAATTGTTTGTTCGTTGTATCGGTTCTTTACTACTATTTGCTTATTTATATTTAATTCTGTCTCAAAGTTGGATTTCGACATCGGAATTTATGTTAATCTATGTAACATACTATGATAAGCTGCCAGTTTATGTTGTGTTGGATGGGATGATGAATTGTGTATAGTCGTGTCAGTATGGGTAGGTTTATGAAATATGAAGAAGTCATGTTTGTTTTGAAGTCTGCTAATTTTTAAATCTAAAAAAATATTGATTGATTTTGTTCTGTTTCTATTGTAAATTCAACATGACTATGAAGTAAATTAATATAAGGTAAAAATTGGTCGAGTTGCCTGTTAGTTCCTGTGAAACATACCAGTACGTCGTCTACGTATCTCCACCAATAAAAAAACTGTTTGAATACGGGATGTTTTGACATATTTGTCTCTAGATGATCCATAAAAATATCTGATAGCAATGGGCTTAGAGGATTACCCATTATAAGTCCTGCACTGTTATTTGTATATATTTTAATAATAAATTCAAAGTAGTCCTGGTTTATGCAAACTTCAAGAAGATGTAAAATTTCAGATGTAATTATTGGATCAATTAATACAATTAATATTCGCATGCGCGCGCATGCGTGTGTGTGTCGGGTGTGTGTGTGTGCGTGTGTGTGCGTGTGTGTGTGTGCGTGTATGCTGTGTGTGTGTATGTGTGTGTGTGTGTGTGTGTGTGTGTGTGTGTGTGTGTGTGTGTGTGTGTGTGTGTGTGTGTGTGTGTGTGAAAGAGATGGCATTAGACAAAGAATTTTTTGTCACAAGAAATAGAAATAAATTAAAAATATGTAAACCTAAATATAGGTTCCAAGTTAAGTGAAAGTTAATGAGTTGCTTTATTGTTGACTTGATTTGATTTTCGTTAATTAGAAGTAAATTTCACAGCTCTATATAATTACTTTCTTTAAATGACTAGATACATTACGTAAGTTCTCTTTTTGGACATAAAATAAATATAATAATATTCTTGAAATGAATAGTTTTCCTGACGATACCTCTTCAGTTAACAAGTTCCCTGCCTGAGATAATTTAGCATTTTTACGCCGTGGGCCGTTTATGGCACTACATAGATTATTAAAAATCTGTTACGATTATTAAAAAACTGTTATGATATACTATATTACTCTAAAATTTTTAGTTTTTTTGTAATTAGCTTTTTTCTTTGCTGGTCCCATGGGACCAGCGCTGCCCATAGAAATGATAATTATTAAACTTTTTATTATTATTGAGTTAATGCCTCAAAAACTAAGATCATCGGCATGGTACAGTCAGGTACCTAGTGTAGTGTGTGTGTGTGTGTGTGTGTGTGTGTGTGTGTGTGTGTGTGTGTGTGTGTGTGTGTGTAGAGTAATTGTCTTGATACTTAGCAAAGTCGACGTCATTGTCTTTGCTAAGAGACGCTAATTGTATCCGAACGTCTGCGGTTTCTCCGGTGAGTACTGTTCGCACAAGGATAGAAATTATTTTCATTCATTAATTTTTAATAAACGAAAATTTCTCCACCCAGATGAGATTCGAACTCACGACCTTTAGGTTTAAAGGTATGTGCTCTTACCACTGAGCCACAGCGGGGGTTAATTATTAAACTTGTATGTATGTATAATATATAAATAATAAACGTACACTTGTTGTTACTATAAAAGTACGACTTAAAACAACAAAATGTTGTTGTTTACAAATTGCTTAGTTTTGGTGGCCAAATCAAAAAGATATTGAACGACTGGCTGCTAATTTTGGAACCAATATTGACGAATCTGATAAGTCTTGTGATAACTTTGATGCTGATCCATGGTATATTCCCCTTGTCAGACAATGACTCTCCAAGTCCAGTGAGTAGTATTGGCGATGAAGATACTCAGGTAAATTTCGTAAACAATTTTCAAGATTTACAAATCACTGCATTTCTAGCACAGGAAAAGTTTGGAGATAATAAACATAATATTAACGAAACACAAAATATAAAGAACGATGAAATAAACATTGAAAATTACTTTCAAGATAAGACAAACAACAGAAATGTCGATATGTGGGGTCCGATTTCAAAAGCAGCGTTGGCAAGTTATGGAGTTTACTGAGACTTCAGTAATAAAACCAGAAGTTGCTTCATTGTCATGTGATGCAACAGCTAGTGAGTTTTACAAAGCTGTGGTCGATAATAAAATAATACCTTTTATTGTGGAATATACCACAATACATCACCCAGGCCAGGTTCTCACTTCTGTTGATGATGTTAAACCGTTATTACGGCTTCACGAATGGGTACCGACCAATAATCAAGAAATAAGGTAATTTTTAGGTATAGTTTTATATCTGGGTCTGATAAAATTACCCCAACTGATTGATTATTGGAATACTGATGAATTGTTCAATTTGAAATTTCCCAGAAAGAGTATGAGGCGTTTTGAAATACTTTTGAGAATGATTCATTTTGCCGACAATAATAGTCCTTCTAAACAAACTAACAAGCTATATAAAATAAATCCATCGGTACAGCAATTAGTAACAAATTATAAACCATTATATAATGTAGATGAGTATGTGTGTATTGATAAAACACTTCTACCATTTAGGGCTCGGCTTTCCATGAGACAATATATGAAACTAGAACGCCATAAATATGAAGTAATAGTATATTACATAACGAGAGTTGTAAGAAGCTTATTACATGCGAGTAAAAAAGTTGCGCGCGAGCCGCGTAGCGGCGAGCGCAGTAATTTTACAAGCATGTAATAAGCTTACAACTCAAGTTGTGTACTATACTTTTTCTACCATTATTTTTGTTTATAAAAATAAAAATTAAATTACCACTTTATTTACACTGACAGATTAATAATTTTTAATCTGTCAAAATAACGTCTGTTAATTCGTTTCCATGGTAACTCGACCAACTGACTTACGTGGCTTATGTGATATTACACATTTTTTATAAAACTGAAGCGTAATTTTTTTTATTACGTGCTAGTCATTACGTGTCACTATCTGTTATGATGCATTTACTTAGCATCCAAATAGTAGGTAATATATAAATTTACTAGTAAGAGAGTAGAAAAAAATATTTAAATTATGTTGTGGTAAAGGATATACTTATGATCTAATGATATATACTAAAACAACCACATTACAAGAAACAAAGACAACCCCATTGAGCGTAGTTATGACTCTTTCAACTGACATTTTAAACAAGGGAAAACAGTAATCACTGACAACTAGTATAGCAGTGTTGAATTGGCTCACAATATAACAGATGCAAAAACAAATTTTATTAGAACCGGTAGAAAAGATAGCAAGAGGTTATTAAAGAGAGTTTTTACTGCAAAACTTAAAGAATGAGGAATATACGGAGAACAAAAACAAATGGGTGTATGTATACTAAACTGGAGGGATAACAGAAATGTTTTTCCTTTATTAACGAAACACGATGACAGTATGATAGATGTAGCAGGGCTTAGAGGAACTAAAAAGAAACTAAAAGCCATAGTTGATTATAATCATGAAATTATGATTCTGTTGATGTCTCAGATCAAATGGGTGCATATTCTAATACATTAAGAAAATCACTGGTTTCGCAAGTTTCCGCAACTGTCCATTAAACTTTTGTTAACAACGTCTGTAGTAAATGCATATTTATTGCATAAATCTGTTACAACAAGCACTATGACAATAACTGACTTCTAGAAGCTCTTAGTAAAACATTTAACAACCAAAAAAACACCGAAAATATCAATAACAACGGAAAGCATAAACACCACGAATTGGAACAACTTGTGAGTGAAAGTAAATTTTTAAAAAGTGAAACTGGAACAAACCATGAAGTGGAGATATCCAGGAGTGGCTAGTGTACCTGTTAAATACAAAGCACGTGGTATTAGTGTGTATTAAGGTATAAAAAAACCGCTTATTAAAAGCTTAAAATTTTTATTTTAAAGAAGATCTTTTCGGAATTGTATCATTCCATCGTCAGTTTAATAAAAGAGAGAGTAAAAATACCAATATTAAACACAAGAAAGTTAAAATTTAAATATACAAAAAGAACAAGTTAGTTTTTTACTACTTACATAAAAAGTTGTTGGAAAAAAACATTGTATGGCCACATAAAAAACATTGGATGGACATCCGGATTAAAAAAGTAATCTCCATAGTATTTACTAAGGTAAACGCAATAGACTCTTAAATTGTGTATTAATAAAAAATGAAAATGGGGGCATCTTATATGAACCCCTGTAGCTGGTGAGGTTTTATCGACTTACATTACCTCTGATCTGTGTTGGAGTCTAGGGCTAACTGATAGAAAGATGGTATGAAAAATCAGTTAGTACCCGTCAATGTCAAGTGGAATGATGTAGTAGGAGCAAAAGTCATTGTGCTTAAGTTTGTGAGTAGGCAGTTTTTAGTGAAGAATTTTGTTTTGTGTGTAGTAGGATCATTAGCAATTTTTGGTATTTTAAAAACAGGTGGGAGAATGTAAATCAATGAGTGACTGCGATGTAAAATAAATTGGTATACAACGGTAAGGAAAAATTTTAATTTAAGTAGTTAAAATTAATAAATCATTTTAAATGCGATAAAAAGAATGTTATTACCTAATTGTTTCATTGTATGAAGTAAGTATAGATAAAAGTTGGATTGAAATTTATGGAAGATAGGTCGAGGAAAAAGAAAAATAAAAAAGAAATAAAGGAGAAAGCAAGAAAAGGAAATAGGAGGTGAATGTAACGATGTAAGCTGTGGATATTGAAACTGATTGTGATAAGAGATTGATAGATGTAAAATGAATATTTATAAGAAAATGTGTATGATAAGTGAGATGGTAGTTATTGGAGAGGATGGGTAGTTGGATATTGGAAAAGGGGTAATGTTATTGTATTAATGGTGACAAGTATAGAGTTAAGTATGAATGATTATGTGAGGTGATATTTAGCTATGGGAAATAGAAAGAAATGTAGAAGTGAGTAAAACTGGATGTGTAGTTAAAAGAAAGAAAGTTAGATCAGGAGAATAATTGTCGATGAAGTGGGACGAAGTCTCTGTTGATGCTGGTGTGACGATTGACACAATTGGGAGTATTTTTCTTTTCCTTGACTATTTCCAAATCCTCAAAAAGGTCAAGTTTGAGATAATCTCTACCTGGATGTTATGAAGAAGAGAAATATCATCTGGTACCTTGATTGTGTGATTCTGATATTTCATTGATACTTAACTCTATACTTGTCACCATTAATACAATAACATCACCCCTTTTCCAATATCCAACTACCCATCCTCTCCAATAACTACCATCTCATTTATCATACACATTTTCTTATAAATATTTATTTTACATCTATCAATCTCTTATCACAATCAGTTTCAATATTCCCAGCTTACATCGTTACATTCACCTCCTATTTCCTTTTCTTGCTTTCTCTTTTATTTCTTTTTTCTTTTTCTTTTTCCTCGACTTATCTTTCATAAATTTCAATCCAACTTTTATCTATACTTACTTCATACAATGAAACAATTAGGTAATAACATTCTTTTTATCTCATTTGAAACGATTTATTAATTTTAACTACTTAAATTAAAATTTTTCCTTACCTTTGTATACCAATTTATTTTACATCGCAGTCACTCATTGATTTATATTCTCTCACCTGTTTTTAAAATACCAAAAATTGCTAATGATCCTACTACACACAAAACACAATTCTTCACTAAAAACTGTCTACTCACAAACTTAAGCACAATGACTTTTGCTCCTACTACATCATTTCATTTGACATTGACGGGTGATTTTTCATACCATCTTTCTATCAGTTAGCCCTAGACTCCAACACAGATCAGAGGTAATGTAAGTCGATAAAACCTCACCAGCTACAGGGGGTCATATAAGATGCCTCCATTTTCATTTTTTATTAATATACAATTTAAGAGTCTATTGCATTTACCTTAATAAATACTATGAAGATTACTTTTTAAATCCGGATGTCCACCCAATGTTTTTTATGTGGCCATACAATGTTTTTTTTAACAACTTTTTATGTAAGTAGTGAAAAACCAACTTGTTCTTTTTGTATATTTAAATATTAACTTTCTTGTGTTTAATATTGGTATTTTTTACTCTCTCTTTTAAATAAAGAGATCTTCTTTAAAATAAAAATTTTAAGCTTTTAATCAGCGCTTTTTTATACCTTAATACACACGAACACCACGTGCTTTGATGAAAGTAAACATAAGAGGCGTATAATGTGTAAATAATGTTATAAAACAAATAACGATGAACACAGAAGAAAATTCGCCACCAACCGGACGAAAAAAGTTACTTTACTGCAAGGAATGTCCAAATAAGCCTCCGTTATGTTAACCTTTTTTCAATTAAAATCATATCCATACTGAGTGCGCAGTATAAATAATTGACTAGTTTTGCAATTGCTAAGTTTCTTTGTATTACCAATTTATAATTATTTACCTACAATATTCTTTTTACTTGAAAAAAATAATCAAATAAATAACATTGTGTATTTTTTTTATTGGGTATTTTGAGACCGGGATCACAAATTGCTATATTTATAAATAACTCAAACAGTTAGGATAGAACTATTGTATCAAGCTTTGCTAGTCCCTTTAGTGTAAAAAAATACACACTTATTTAAACCAGCGGCCTTATGCGATTTTCCTATTCCAGCGCTGGTTCCATCGGACCAACGCTGCCCATTAAAACTGGTACTGGTCCGATGGGACCAGTGCGGCAGGGAAACGTGTTAAAAGGTAATTTTGGTATATATACTTATAAATCTTGAAGTATGTAATGTTTAGTTAGTTTTGGTATAAGTAAACGAATTAAATATTTATCTCTTACTACAAAACAAGTTTTAATAGGATTTAATATTCAGTGAAAAACAATTATATCATATTTTATGATGAAAATTAACATTTTGATAATATTCAAAAGTTACATCACATAAAATTAGCATTCAAATATGAAACTGATCAAATAACTCACAAATAATTTCTCTGTTGCGTTATCTGATGACATGGCCTGATTTATTTATTAACTACTTAAATTATCATATTTATTGCTTGACTTGAAAATTACCATCGTCTACTTAAAGCATCAAGTAATCAATACCACTTGAAAGGCCAATCCTTTTTGCGAAATCCCACAGTCATTAGGAAACCACTCGTGATACCATGAGACCCCTAGAAGATTTGAGTTTAAGGCACTTGCCCTTAATATAAATTGCCCAGAACGCAGATTCAACAGATTAGAGAACAAGCTTCGAGTAACTAGAAGTTTTTACATTCGATATCAGGAGTTAGGCGACCCCGGAGAGGGCTGTTGCTCATTCTCTAACTGGCTAAGGGAATTAGTCTTTTTTTTATTACGTACAATGTCACAGAAAAGGAATCGGATATTTTTTATTGCGGATCTTTAACAGATGACATCCAAGCTATTTTCGAATTAAAACTAACAATACTTTTAAAAGTTACCAAAGAGCTTTATATACTAAAAAAAATTTTTACGTGCTTTCATTTTAACCTTTAATTATTATTGTTTTAAACCTTAATACAATATTAAACAACTAAAATATAGGAATAAAGCACCAGGAGTTATTACCTGAAGTTTTCTTTTTATTTATTCAACAGTACTAAAATTTTAAGATGTAATAAAATCATAGTTTCACATGAAACCATATTCACACCACCTATTCCACAGCTGTTCTTACCGTAGTTATTCTTTTGACAAACGATTAACAATTCAATATGTTTGAAACAACTAACAGGGGCATATATATATATATATATATATATATATATATATATATATATATATATATATATATATATATATATATATAATATATATATATATATATATACAGGGTGGTCCTTAATATATATATCAAACGTTTTGTGGATGACTTAATTACTTGCTTTACCTGCAGACAAAATAAATGAAACTTTACAAACTTTTAATAATTATAGTGAACATTTACAATTTACATGTGAAAAAGAGATAGATAATAGCATCCCATACCTTGACATAAGAATCAAACGAAATGCACAAAATATATTAAGCACTGAATGGTACAGAAAACCTATAGTTAGTAACAGATTTATTAATTATCATTCCCAACATCCACCTCATATGAAAATAAATTTAATATTGGCTTTAAAAAACAGAATAGTCAAATTATCACACACCAGTAACATCAACAAAGGGTTAATAGAACTCAAAGACATTTTATTAGAGAATTCATACCCAATTAAACTAATTAATAAATTTTTATTTAACAATCCTAATAATAGAATGATTGACATGAATCAAACAATAGAACCAAATCAACAAATCATGCAATCTCAATTTACTTTCACATCACTACCTTACATACCAACATTAACACCCAAATTAACTAAAGTCTTTGCTAACTATTCTCATATTAAAATTGCAACTAAAAATGTTAAGACATTAGCATCATTATATACAAAAACTAAATCACCTATTAGCATTATGGAAAGCTCAAATGTAGTTTATAGAATACCATGCCAAAATTGTGATAAGTCATACATCGGACACACATCTAGAAATCTAATAGGTAGACTAACATCACATAAAAGTGACCTTAGAAATAATAAAAATACATGTGCATTGATAGATCATGCAATTAATAATGATCATTCATTTAATTTTAATGAAACTAATATATTAAGACGTGAAAACCAATTAAATAAAAGAGAATTTTTAGAAATGTTATGCATAAATAAATATCAATGCGTTAATAAAAAAACTGAAAAATTAACAAACTAAGCAATATCTATAATTACATTATATCTTACGAAAATTAATACTTTAATTTTCTAATATATGATTTTCTGACTATAAATACTATATTTTCAAAAATTTAAATATTCATATTTGGCGCCACTTTTTACGTAAGTATAATAACAATCTAGAGCTAGTTATCAATAACAAAAACAGACACGACTGTCTTTCTGACATAAATTAAACATCATTATAATAATCAATGTCATAATATATTCAAAATTAAAATACTGTACTTACATAAAAATATAATTTAGAGAAGTTAAGAATATTTTGTGAATTTAATAATTTAATGGTTTAACCTCATGTTGTAAGTTTTTATATTAGTTTTATACAATGTTTTTTAATTTTAATTTCATTGTATTTACCATAACATATTTTAGCATATCCTGATGAAGCAAATAAATTTTGCGAAAGCTTGATTTAAGAACAAAGAGTTTTAACTTATCCTGCCCTACTTAAATGACTGCATCCTCAAAATAAAACTTTATTTTACATAACGTGTCAGTCAATAATACCTAACTATTTATATTTATATATATATAATATATATATATATATATATATATAATATATATATATATATATATTATATATATATATATATATTATATACAGGGTGGTCCTTAAGTAATTGTACAAAAAAAAAGAAAACGTAGATTCTACACTTAAAATCACAAATAGTAAAAAGTTTTAAAACAAAAAGTTATGCATTGAAATAACCATTGACCTACCCAAAACGGACGCCTATGATTGGTACTAGAAATTAGCTTCTTCTTCTTCTTCTACTTTTTGTAGATCTTTCGATCTGTTTAATTCTGAAGCTGCCTCTGGTTAATTTCTTGGGAGGTAGATTGCCAACTATCCCTCCATCTTTTAGGTGGTCTTCCGGGGGGTCTTGAACCAGGCGGATTGTTTTCTATTCCATTCGTCCATTCATCCATTCGTCTTACATGGTTGTACCACATCCTCTTGCGCTGTCTTCCCCATCTTACAATATCTTGAATTTTGCACTGCTCTCTAATGTTTGTATTTCTCACTCTGTCCCTTCTTGTTTTCCCCATTATTGTTCTTAGGGTTTTCATTTCGGCAACCCTTAGCATCTGTTTCGTTTTGTTGGTATCTTCGCGCACTTTTATGCCATATGTCATGATCGGTCGGTAGAAATTAGCAACTAACGGAATTGATTCAACTCTGGTGTATCAATAATTTTACCTGTTTTCGTTATTTTAAATAGAATCGTTCTGGAGGTATTGATCATATATCTAACTGCAAGCAGACATCTTTAAAGAGCTTTAACTCCCTTAGGAAGCATTTTCGGATCACGTGAATTGGGTTATATGTTCTTAAAATTAACTGAGGAATCTCCAGTCTTCATTTATCAGGATAGTTTCTGGACACCCTGTATAATATAGTTATATTACATTGGAGTGTAATTATGTGTTGATTTACCTTGGATACGCCTTGACTGACTCCTGATGGTAAACACCCTAAATTAAAAAATCTTCAATTTATGATGTCCATGTGTGACCTTGCGTGATCCTGTTAAAAAATTTGATTTTGGAGTATCTGAAGTTCCAGATATTCTTCTACGTATCATTGAGCTGCCATGTTTCCTTTAACACATATTAGATGTGACCTTGATTCAAAACCAATGGCAACCTAAATACAGTTGACAGTTCCTTTTTAAATTTCATTCTTGCCACTTGATTCCAGTATAGACTTGTAATTATTTGTAAATATTTGTCGTCCAATCCAGCTATTTTTATCTGCTTACGTCCTTGGTATTTTTATGGTACATATTTTTATCTTTCTCTCTTCTGGACCTGTCGTTCCTGCTTCTAGCCTCTTTCTCCTCCCTAATCTTCTGTTACACTGCATTATTTCACCACCAAGTTTCTTTGTCCGTCGGAGGTCTATTATCAGATGTTTTTCCTAGCACTTCCTCTCTCACTCGTAATACCACTTTCTGAAACTGGCAAAACTCGTACCACAGCTTTTGCCAGTCATTTACCTAAGTCTTTCAGCACTTATCATTACCCCAGTGTGGCAAAAAATTTCTGTTTACGTTTTTATTATTTTATTTATAATGCCTCTCTAAAAAATATATAAGAAAATTAATAATTAAACATACTGATCTACATTATACTTACAGTCACAAATACGACTTCACTAACTAAATATTATATGAAATAAATTATTTTGCTCCTACTTGACATAAATACAACTTAACAAACAAACACCGACATACATTATCTTCTGTCTCATTGTAAATATCTAGCGAATTAAACTTATTGATCTGATTCTCGGGGGTGTCTATACAAAGGACAGACCAAATAGAAAGGCTTTAGGTAAAGTTTCTAGCCAACAAAAGTAGCGTTATGTTACCAATATCGTGCCATAAAATAAATCCTACAATTGGAATTGTATAGCAATAGTCGCTCCTTTATTGTTCCAACGGCAACTCCAGATTCATATAAATGTTGTGTAATTGTACATATATATCGACAAATATTCATTCTTTCGAACACGTATTTAAGCAAATATATTCGATATTATACAACCCACATTTTTATAGAGGTAAATGTCATTTTTAAATCCCCTTTTTGTCTTTAATGATAATTTATATAATGTAGGGTTAAATGGCGTGCTGGTTTTGGCTTTTGTCGCTGGCCGTTATTGTGGCGAAAGCCCAATTTTACGAATTTTTGTAGCAGAAGGTATGTTTGAAAAGAGATTAAAATGTTAGTTTAATTTAATTTTATGAAAATTTACTGCTCAAAAAGAAACAAAGTAATCAATGAAGATTTATTAGTAGAATAAAGAAAGGAATAAATACCGTAAAACGGGGTTACTTTGCACCACAGGTTTTAGTTTCATTTTCTTAGAGTGGATATAATGTTACTCGAAAGAAGATCTAAACTTTTTATTATAAATATCTATTCGACAGATCGTAATATTGCTCTCATTTTAGCTGTTTTTCAGTTATATTGAATTACTACAAGATTATCCTAATTTAATTAGTGGTGGAATGTATACCCTAGAAGTGTCATACTTTGCACCACTTGATATTTTAATAATATTTGGCTGCGAAATTCTGGCTTCTTCTTCTTTTTGTGCCACTCCTATCGGAAATTGGAAATCATCAAGGCTATTCTGACCTTGTTTACGGCTGACCCAAAGAGTTCATTAGTGGTGCAGCCAAACCACTCTCTCAAATTCCGCAACCATGACATTCTTCTACGGCCTGGATTCCGTTTTCCTTCTATTTTTCCCTGCATTATATTTTGAAGTAATGCGTATTTATGTCCTCTCATCAGGTGACCAAAATATTCGAGTTTTCTTCGCTTTAGCGTTAACAAAATCTCTGGGTCTTTTCCCATTCTTCGTATTACTTCACAGTTTGTTATTCTTTCAACCCAACTAATTTTCAGCATTCGACGGTAGCACCACATCTCGAAACTTTCAATATTTTTCATGTTGTTCTGTTTGAGAGTTCATGCCTCTACACCGTATAATAGCGTGTTAAATACATAGCCTCTCAGCATTCTTAATCGTAGAGGGATGCTTATATTTCTGTTGCAGAAGAATTTTCTTATCTTTATGAAGGTGGCCCTGGCAATTTCAATACGTCTTTTTATTTCACTGTTTTGGTCTCCAGTTTCGTGTATTAAAGTTCCCAAGTATTTTTGTAACTTGATACTTTTTCAACTTGAGTGCCGTTTATACTAATATACGCTGGTTGTGTCATGTTTTTACTGAAGACCATAGACTTGTTTTTTTTAATATTTATATTTATACCATAATTGTTGCAAGCAATATTTATGTCTGTAAGTAATCTTTGTAATTCTTCTACTGTTCTTGCAACTAGAACAGTGTCGTCCGCGTATCGGATATTATTTACAATCTTTCCATTAATTACGATTCCTCCGTTTGCTTGTAATTCTTGCTGGTGTATAGTAATCCTATCTGATTTTAAACTTTGTACCATTTAAAAATGCAAAAAAATGTTGGTCGGCCCAATTTTTAATGGAAAAGAACATTGCTACCTTTTAAATGAACAAACTTTATTACAATTACAATAGTGAAAATACAAAGTTTGAATCTAATCCCACCACAATTTATCGCATTCTGGAATAATGTAAAATCCTTCTCTGGAAATTTTCTGGGGAGGATTTATGACGCCAACTACATTGTCCCACGAATACCATGCTTCGTTGCGTCGTTCTGGGTATTTCCAAAACTTTAACGATTTTAATATGGCGTTGATCATTGCCCCGTCATTTTCTATTACTATTATCACTCCAGGGTAAACATGATCTTCACAGACAAATAAAACGTATTCACCAATACTTTTTTTGACATGATCTAATGCAGAGTTTTGAACTTTTTCGGCAATATTTGTTCCAAGAGTCTTTTTCATTAACTTCGCTTTCTTCGTCCATCTCTTGCAGCTAATTTATTTCATCATCTGATGAATCCCTGCCTAGTGGAAAGTGGTCGTCAAAAGCAATATCTGTCTCTGAATCATCTATGACTTCTAGCTCAACAGCTTGATGAAGTGGAAGTAGATGCTTCAGTTAAATCTTCTAAACTACTTTCAGAATAAACAATACTTTGTCCTGCTGGAACATTTATTTTTCTGGGTGGCTTCCTTTCTTTTATCTTCTAAATATCGAATGAAAGCGTTTCCGTTATCCGACGAACTAGATTTATTATTTATTTATATCTCTCAGTTATTACCCTAGATTACTGAGTTGTTTTTAACCGCTCCAAGAGCGGTGTTGTATCACAAGGAATGATACCAAATTTTCTAAATCGCGACTTTAATATCTCATCGCTATTCTTTTGTATTTTTTTCGATAACTGATCGTAAAAGCGTTGAAAAATGCTGTTCCTCAAGTACATTTGATCTACTCCCCACATGAGTTTCGTTATATTTAAATAAAATTTCCCCCCAGGCCTTTTTCATTTGGCCCAAATAATGCAACATCTAGCGGTTATGTAACGTGGATGCTACTCAGAGGCAAACATATTAAATGAACCTCGTGTTTTCGACACAAATCCAGGACTTCAACATTAATATGAGAAGACAAATTGTCTCCTAAACAAAAGTCAAATTACGCAGAGAGAAAGAGTTCTAGATTCGGCGTAACCACAAAAGTTCAGCAAGATCTTTTTAATGTTCCGCATAACGTCTCTCTAGCCCACTGTGCTGCCCAAGATCTTGAGATGACTAAAGAAATCTCGTTCGTATTTTTTAAGAAGTTTGGTCGTTTGGACGAGTTAAAAAATCAAAAGCCTAAAGATAAACGAGAACTGAGATAAGAAGAGGGTCCTCGATCTTTGCTGTATATGGTGACCGGGAAATCAGGTCAAGCTACAGTATACAGGCAGGGCAAGCTACGAGGATAGGGCGTGCTCTAACTAATTTGAAGAAGATCATATGCAATTATGACATCAAGAGTTTGGCCTTACCCCCGATAGGCCATACAATAGAAAATCCGGATTGGAAAATTGTAAGAAGCATGCTTGAAGTGATCTTCCCAGAAAGAGGCGTACGAATTTCTGTGTGTTGTATTAATCCGAAGAGATTGTGCCCTTCAAAGACAGTAGACTATTATTTCATTATAAACGGTTCATGCGGAGCTGGAGAGTCCTGGAGATTTCGTCATCGTCAACGTGCCAACCGTAACTTGGGAACCGTAGCGAACTTGCTTATTTCGACGTAGTCCATATAAACGTTGCATCTCGAGACGACGATGGTCTTCGAGAACCTTCAAGATAGAATCGAGGTGTTAATGCAAGTGAATAGAAGTGGACTATTATATTATAAATATAATATATAAATATATTTATATAAATTATAATGGCCAGTTTTATTTAAAAACGGTACAGCAATTAGATTTAGCAATGGGATTAAAGGCAAATGTAATAAAAATGATATTTTATTTTACCGTACCGTAATATCAAGTTCTCAAGATACATAAAACCTGCGTAAACCTAAAGTTTTTTATTGTATAAAATAAATTAAAAATAAAACGAAAATATCCAGTTTAGGTGCTCGGCAGTTCTAATCGTTACAACTTACAGACATTTTCAGATTTTTAGCAAATAGCACGCTATTGATTAAACCAAAATTGCTAGACGGAAAACTTCTAATGAATTTTAAATTGATATAAATGATGTTTTCATTACAGTTTCGTACGTATTTTCTAACGAAACTACTTGGTCATTACGCTCCGAGTCTAAAAACACCAAACTTCTAGAAATTCCTTACATGCAACAGTAAGGAGCAGCTACGTAGATTTTAAAGTGAACTGGTTAATTTAAAAAGTAAGTGCAACAAATTACATCAAGTAGTAATAACACTTTACACATTTTATATATTATATATATATACATATAAATATATATATATATATATATATAGATATATATATATATATATATATATATATATATATATATATTATATTGTTATATTGTTATATATATATATATTGTTTTGTTTGTATATGAGCAATGAGTGTTTAAAATAAAATATATGAGTATAGGGTTTTTATCGCGGTTCTCAAAGAATTAGTTTGTAAGTACTTTTTTAAATTATCTTTATTATACCTATTATGAAACAGACATATATATCTAACATAAACAATATAAATTTAAAACAACCTATCTGAAATTTGAAATTCTTACAATTATTAAATTATATTAACAAAATTTGGTACCTTTCTATCACTGAATGCCTAAAGTTTTCCAAAATTAAAGTTATAATCACCACTAAATATCTTCTTAATCAGCCTCGGTTATCCTTGTATTTGTAAAATTGCATATAGATATTATAATATAAAATTCTTGTAATCCCCATATAATATATTATACTCCTGTATTGAAATGTCTATATTGAATTAATTTACTCTCATACTCTTCAACTGTATCTGACTTAATGAATTCTTCTAAGTTAATCCGTTCTTCTAATTTAATTTAATTATAACTGTCTTGAACTAACTTTTTTGATGAATCTTAATTTAATTGTAACTGACTGACTGACTTCATATAACTTAATGACTGCTTCTAACTTAGTTTAACGTAATCACTTCATGAATTATTCTAACTTAATCAACTGTAACTGACTGACTGACTTCTGTAACTTAATCAATTGACTGTAAATTCATGCCTGACTGTAACTTAATGCCTACAGCTGCTACAAATTACCTAGCATTTATATCATTTTATCCTTCCAGACTTTTCTAGCAATCAACCATGTTCTAAACTCTTCATCTCATCAATATATGAAAGTTCTAGAATAATCGATTATGCAAATAGGCCTGACTGCCTTGTATATTGACGTTTTCCCAGAAAATTCTAGTAAGAACCTGTGTCGTTATCAACAGGTCCTTGAAGACACTTCGTCTCAGGACCATTTTACCTATATAGGGTTATACGTCGCCATGTTACCAATTCCAACGGTAACTTAAACATCATAATTTGTAACCACATATAATGTAAAGCAACTGTAAATTTAGATCATTTAAAGGGTTTTGACCCTATATTTTGGTGGCCTATAGCATTTATATCTCGTTTACCATGATGATAGATTCAACAATCCGAAAACGTTTTGTAATATATTTGTGATAGCCCGTTTGGGCATTTTATTATATACCTTTTATAAAGGATTTAAAATAAATTTTTTGTGATTTATGGTATACAGCCAGCTACAGGAACTAAGTTTCCTAGTGGATTTTTAATTCAAAACTAGTGTTAGATATATAAGTTGTATATTATTTAAAGGTAATGCTATGAATAGATGTTATCTTTTACAAAGAGGCATTTGCCTGTAGCAGAATAAAAAAGATTAGTCAAAATTATATCCTGTTAATTGGGGAAAAACCTAATTACAGTAATCACGCTTGATTTCTTGAAATTTAAAATTAGGAAAATTTGAAGTTTGGTAGTAGGATGAATTTGTATAAATAATGTTGATTGGCCAGAAAGTACTAGGGAACGAGAAAAGGACAGTTGACATGAAAATTGTACTAGCAGATTTGAATCATTTGTGTTTTTAAGATCGAGAACAAGTAGTCCAGTTTGAGAATAGTGTATAAAAAGAAGTATAAGTTTTTGTATGTGGGTTTAAGTTGGTGAGCAGGATAGTTGTAGACGTCTCGAGACCCGGGTCAAGAATTTCAAACTCCTTGTGTCCAAAGAGACTCCTAAATATTTAAAAGCAAAAACGTTATATAAAGTTTGTACAAGATAAACATTAGAGGCGGGAGACGCAATTTGTGGAAAAAGTCCCATTATTATTATTGTGAAACGAGTCGGAGGTATTTTTTTAATTTGGAGAGAAACTAAACTAGTGCTGTTTTTTGTATAACAGTTTTTGGAGGGTGGAAGCAAAGCCACATGTGTTTAGGAAAATTAAACAGTATTTTGGGAATATAATCCGGAGACTCCCGGTGGGAGACATCACAGAAAGAAGATGAAAAAGGTCAGTCAATTTGTTTGTGAAATAAGCGTTGTATGTACACCATATATTTTATTTAAACTCATCATAAAGTAATTTATAAAAAAATTGAATTCATGTCAGGAAATTTCATATAATAAAATTGTTAGCTTTTAAGAAAGTTAATGAGAACACTTTAGCAGTAAATTAAACAAATTGGTTTAAAAGGGAAATAACATAATTTAGTTTTCTTTTGCTCCGAGGAATAGATAATTTAGTTTACACAATTTTATGTTGATAGTTATATGGTATGGAAATAAATGGTGACTGTTTTTAAAAGGTTATAAATTGGTGTTATAATATTTATTTCCTTTGTCTGTCCTTATGAAAACCAGCATCCAGGAAATACTAAAAGCCACGAATTGAAAGTAAATAAATTTATTGTGTAGTAAGGAAACCTGCAAAAATTAAATATTATTTGATCTAGTATAATTCAATTAGAATTAACAAAAATTAAAACAAAGCCTTTAGACGATGTTATTTAGACGCTGCGCTGTCCGAATTATCTTTTATTCCATAGGGCACATAGGCTTATGTGCCCTTTTTTCGCTAAATGGCTATTTAGGTTCGCCATGTTTTCCCCTTTACAATGGTATAATTTTTGTTTATTTATCTTAAAAAAAAAGTTTGTGGAAATGTTTGGATATTAGTGTGCAGGATATTTGATTGTTTATAAACGATTTCTGCAGGTGTTTTGTATAGGCGGGCTTTTTATCGCTTTTTATTTGTTTCGATCACTTGTCATGTGTCATATATTATTAATATATTATAGTGAGGTTAAAGTATCGGTAATATTCTGATTAATTTATTCTGATCAGTTATTCTGATAAGTTTTATTCTATTATATTATTACATCGAGTTTTATTCTGATAAGAACTATGATACGTAATGAGGAATATAGTGATTACGAAGATATTCAAGAAGTTAATATTTTTGATGGAAAGAAGGAAAGAAACTGAATCCATAAACTGAAAAATAAGAAACAAAAAACCAATAAACTAAGGCGTGTTCAAGGTGAAAGGACCGTATTTGTGTCAGGAAAAAAGGTTAATTCCAAGTCATTAAATTTAGTTAATGACTGCTGCCAGAACAAATGCCAAGAAAATCTGCCTCTTCATTTTTAAGTAGAGCTTTTTTGATTGCTTTTAACAAGTGCCAGAACAAAAGTCTCGAAGATAGAACAGTTGTCTAGCTGTATGGACCTGGTTAAAAGATCCCAAAAGTAAAAGGAAATCTCTTAACCCAAAAAAAACCAAGAGATCACACCTGGGCCTATCGTATGTCTGTAACAGAAAACACTGTTTTAGTCTGTCGTAAGTTTCATTTAAAGAAAAAAGAGGAGACATTTGAATAGGCCCAGAAACATTTCAGATGACGTTGTTGTGTTAATGGGGAATCACTTGCTAGTATACTCCATGATGAAAGTCATTACTGTAGAAACAAGAGTAATTTGCAATATTTTAACAACACTTTGTTAAATATAAAATCATTGTATGGGTTGTTCCAGGTCTTTTTCAAAGAAAGAAAATAGGAAACTCTCAAGATGTCTTATAAATCATATTATCAGTACTTCACTACTAATACTTATCAGTACTAATTAAGTTTTTCTATTCTGTTCGCAAACCTAAAACAGATGTATGCGATTATTGTCAAGAATGTAAGATCAAGCTAAATATCAATGATAAAGACCCTTTTTTGATGTATGCCTTTTTTTAAATCCACAAAAGGAAAGCAAATAAAAAACAGAATTGCGTGATATGTATATTGCTAAATCCAAAGAAGACAATTATTCGCATCTAGTTTTTTAATACGACTATTTTCAAAATTTCCCCAATACCAAAGCTAAATGTCAATACCCAATTTTACAAAAAAATGTTTTGGTTTGTACTGCTTTTAACAATCATGTCTTTAACGACGACTCTGGTGATTGCTATACATTTACTGAGTGTGAATGAAAGAAGAATCCCAATTCTGTGGTATCTTTTTCATTTGATTGTATGAAAATACAGATAAGTATATTTTTTACCAATAAAACTATTGTGTGTTTTCTGATGCCGCAGAAGGACAAAAGGAAATTTAACTGTTAAAAGATTTTATCGTGATTTGCTAGAGTATTCCAAGTAACTGTCCATACAACTGTTTCCGGTTAGAGGCCACAGCTTTTCCGAATGTGATAGAAATTTTGATTAGATTAACAAGACTATTAACAAAGCTCCTAAGGCATATCCTACTAGCTATGGTAACATGCAGGAAAAATCCTGCGCCATTTAAAGTAAAAATGAACAGTGATCTTTTTCAAGATTGGTACTCCTTTTGTTAAACCATTTTTCTTGCATAAACCTGTGTCGACAAACAAAGTTCCCCTTAAAATTATGAAGTACTTTATTATAAAATATGATCGTAGCGTGCATTTCATGTTTCCCAAAGGTATACAGAAAATTTTGAACTGTACAGATTTTGGAAACAAGGAGTACAACAGTTTTCACACTGTCAACACAACTAAATGTTCTGGACCAGAGGTGAACCAGAAGAAAGTTAAAGATGTTACAAACCTTTTCAGATTCTAAATGAAGACGATGTAAACCTCATTAAATATGAAAATAATGAATTGATAGTTTAATAATGTATTAAAAATGAAAGATGTAATGTATTAAAAAGTATGTATTTCACATGATGCTTCTTTTTCTTTACATGCAAATTAATTTCAATCAAAAATCCCCTAATATATCCAAAAAGGCAGATAACAGCTTTTTGTATTTTCTTATTTCTAAAAACTTAAAGCTAAGCTTTATTTTTTATCGATGTCATACTTAGAACATGGCTTTGTAGATAAATAGTTTTAATGCGTAGTAAGCTTCTCAATTTTTAAACAACAAATTAGTATCTACAGCAACAAGTTAAAATTTCAAAGTGGTTTTTCTCAAAACCCACTTTTGTCCTATGTGCCCTTCTCACGTAGACTGCCTCAATTTACCCTTGGATAATAGAACAAGTTTTTAAAATATTGCAAAAGTAAAACCTTCTAAAAATTAACGAATTATTCTTTAAAAAAAAAAGAACATCTTACTATGCATGCAAAACCTAAGGAGCAGTTATATTCTAACATATTTCTGTGATCTAAGATTTTATTAAAAATGTAACCAATGGTTTAACTTTTCAGTATATATTGATTTATCTTTGTCCTTTTTAGTTTTCGCTTTATACTCCAGTCGTCAGAGACAAAATGCCACTGAACCTCTAAAAATCGTACAAACAAGCTAAATTTTGTCAAGAATATTAATTTAGTAACCCCAAAAAGATGCAAAAAAGTTTATCACCTTTACCCCCAGGCTTTTCCCTAAAACCTCCCTTGCAGGGGGGTAAAAACGCAAAAAAATGAACTACCAAGAATGTAAAATACCGTAGAACAAAAATTTCAAATAAAAAACAAAGCTGAGATAATTTTAAACCAAAATCGTCTATGAACATTTTTTTTCTGTAGAATGAACCAATCTTTTAGAAACCGAAGCGACCATCGATTTTGCATGTCAGTTACGCGCGCGAAATCAATGTTCAATAAAATTTGTATCAGCTCGACGGTAAAAATTTTATATCTTTTGATACAAGTATCCTATTGACAAAAAATTAAAATGCGATTTAGGGGTAAATGAGTTTAGCTTTCTTATGCAACTTTGTATTTTGCGGCAAATGAACTTAGGTTTTATACAGGTGTTATAAATAAACGTGGCGCAATTTTTGCCATTTTTTATGATTCTCACAAGATCAATACAATCTAATCCTTTCATTGACTGCTACTAATAATTTTCGATTAACAGAGAATACCTAACCTTTAAGACCTATAGCAAAAATTTTAGTTGTGTTTTTGCAACAAATGTGAGGCATTTGAAATATGCTTAAAATATGTTGGATTTAAACTTTGTGATAAAGAAAACGATCTAAAACATTTAAAACTTTTTTTGATTACACGAGAACGTTTTTAAAAAGAACAAAATTTCTGCAATAATCTACACAGTCTTCTTAAATGCATTCATATTTCAAATGCCTTATATTTGTTGCCATAACCCAAAATTGAAATTTTTGGTAATAGGTTTTAAAGATTGATTCCTAAAAATTAAGATCTTACTACAACTGTTTCAATGAAAAGTGATCAATTTTAATGATCTCACGAGAATCGAAAAAAATGGCAAAAATCCGCGCTAACGTTAATTTATTTAACACCTATATAAAACCTGAGTTTATTTGCCTCAAAATACAAAACTGCATAAGAAAGCTGATAACTCATTACCCTTAAGACGCATTTTAATTTTTGTCAATAGACACTATGTATCAAAAGATATACAATTTTTACCGTCGAGCTGATACAAATTTTCATTACAAATCATTTGATTACAAATCATCACGACAAGTTTTTTAATTTTGAAAATTCCATGCTTTTCATGCCCGTTCCTTCTATCCATTTTATTCCATATTATAACCCTACATGGTCCTCTATTTTGTGCAAATATATGTGCAAATATTGTAGTTGTATTTCTATTGTGTGTTTTTTTAGCTTTTTCTTCTTCTTCTTAATAACTTCAATGTTCGTAAGATAATCCACTCAATAAATCTTCATCATCTTTTATGTATTGGTCTATATTTTTAAGGAAATTAAGTGTTCCAATCGCCACTTAATTCAGCTTTAAATATTTATCTCCAGAGTAAAGATTTGTACACAAAACAGGTAATCGTATTTTTATTGGCTAATGTCGACTCTCTGCTACAAAAAACATTTTCGATTTTATAAAAATCAGCATGTGGTATTTAAATCTAATGTCTTGTCCGTCCCTTCAATAATCCTTTTCATCACTTTTTAAGTAAAATTCTTAAAATCAATATTCATTAAATATCTCTTACTCTTTTGTTTCAAGTTAAAAAAATAACATTACGCTTATGGAGATCAGTGTTGCCAAAACTCTCAGACACTCTCTTTTGCACGGATGTCCAAGATATTCCTTTGCTTAATTTTGAATTTTCATTTTCAATTAACATTTATCTGTAAAGTCAGAATAACTACTAAATAAAAGCCTTATTATTATTATGTAGTCAGAGAACGACATAAAAAATCGCTGACATACGCATATCGTATTATTTTAAGTTGCAATTAGTAATTAGATATACGCATTCTAAGTCCGTTTATTTGTTTTAAAACTTTAATAGGTGGCAAAATGCATGATTTAACTAAGCAATATTTTCTACTGATTTCTATGATTACATGGCTCACCGAAAAACAAATAAACTGTCGTTACTATAATTAAAATAAGATAAAATAAAATTATCTTTTGTAAATACTATTTTTCTAATTAAAATCAGTTTTCCCTACTTTTCATCTCTTGTTTCGAATGGGCACTTTTGGTTAATTACATTAAAAAACATTAATTTAATTCATGTCTGTGGAAACGAAAATACAAATTATGCAACCCTAAATTTTGCTTGTGTGTGTCGTGGCATCGCCGCGTTTCTATCGTCCATAAGAAATACATGGCCCTATCTCCGCAATGTTATTTTCTTAACGTGGAACGTAGTATATTAACTTTTAATTTCTAAGTTGATATTAAACAGCGACTCCCCAAGCGGCAATTTTGAAAAACTATATACACGCTTATCCGACTATGTCACTCTTGTTCTGACCGGGAGAAATAAAGTTTGGGTTTAAATCAATAGGCGGCACAGGAATGTGCTAGTCACTTTGATGGTTGATATATGTATATCTGTCATTTTTCACATCATTTTATTAAGAAATATTCAAATCTAAATCTACTAATAATATAAAAATCATATGTTTCTATTTTACGTCAAAGTCTTAACAACATATAATTATCTATATTTGTATAGTTTCTAAAAATAATTCTATCTCATACCTTTCTTTTATATTCTAAAATATATCCAGAGCATGCTTTTCATTAAAATTGTCTATTTAATCAATCCATATCACATAGAATATTATCAAACCATTCGAATGTCACATTTTTTACAAAACCATTAAGATTTTTTGCCTTCATACAAGGTTCCTTAGTAACTTTTTATATTGTCTTTCTTCTCTTCTTCTTTAGGTAACATCTTCTCTAAGGAGGTTGTAATCATCACAGTTATTTTCACTTTTAGACTGCAGCTCTAAACAAGTCGATGAAACTGCAAATTATACACTTTCTCAGATTGTTGAGCCAGGAGATCGTTTTCTTCCAATACTTCGTTCTCTCCGTTTTTTTCCTGCATTATGGTTTGTAGCAACAC